>JAWPHD010003352.1:0-55000 GCA_037043455.1 Cyrtodaria siliqua | reverse complement strand
CATCTGCCGTAATCTCTGAGTTCGAAATAAATTCGTCTATGTCATTTAGATCCATGTTTTCATCGTCCACATTGAGTTCAATATTCCCATCATCACCCTCATCACCGTCGTCGAATGGTTAAATAATGTTTTAAAAAGGTTAAACCATGTCTCGTTTTGTAAGTTTGGTTTATAATTAGATTTATTGGAACCACATGCTTTGATTTTACTCCAAAATGCTTTTGAATCATTAGCTGATGCAACTATTGAATTCAATACCGATTTATTTAACACCATTTCTTATTACTGCAAACATTTTTGAATATTTCACCCTTCATATGTATATAGACCAACCACTTAAAACAGGTCATCTAACATAATTTTATAGACCAACCACTTCAAAACATGTCACCTACAGAAATACATAGACCAACCATTTCAAAACAGGTCACCAGCCATAATTTTATAGACCAACCACTTCAAAACATGTTACATACTAGAATTATACAGACCAGCCGCTTCAAAACAGGTCACCTACCAGATTTATATAGACCAACCACTTCAAAACAGGTCATCTACCATATTTATATAGACCAACCACTTCAAAACAGGTCATCTACCATATTTATATAGACCAACCACTTCAAAACATGTCACCCATTATATGTATATCCACTTCAGAACAGGTCACCTATCAGAATTATATAGACCAACCACTTCAAAACAGGTCACCTACCAAAATGATATAGACCAACAACTTCAAAACATGTCCCCCATCATTTGTATATAGACCAGCCACATCAAAACAGGTCACCTACCAGAATTATATAGACCAACCACTTTAAAATAGATCACCTACCATAATTATATAGACCAACCACTTCAAAACAGATCATCTACCATCATTTTATAGACCAACCACTTCAAAACATGTCACCTACAGAAATACATAGACCAACCACTTCAAAACAGGTCACCTACCAAAATGATATAGACCAACAACTTCAAAACATGTCCCCCATCATTTGTATATAGACCAGCCACATCAAAACAGGTCACCTACCAGAACTATATAGACCAACCACTTTAAAATAGATCACCTACCATAATTATATAGACCAGCCACTTCAAAACAGGTCACCTACCAGAATTATATAACAAACCACTTCAAAACAGGCGACCCATCATATGTATATAGACCAACCACTTCAAAACACATCACCTATTATTTGTATATAGACCAGTCACTTCAAAATATGTCACTGAGCATATGTATATAGACCAACCACTTCAAAACATGTCACTCGCCATATGTGTATAGACCAACCACTTCAAAACATGTCACCCATCATTTGTATATAGACCAGCCACTTCAAAACAGGTCACCTACCAGAAGTATATAGAACAACCACTTTAAAACATGTCACTCTTCATATGTATATAGACCAACCACTTCAAAACATGTCACTCGCCATATGTGTATAGACCAACCACTTCAAAACATGTCACCCATCATTTGTATATAGACCAGCCACTTCAAAACAGGTCACCTACCAGAAGTATATAGAACAACCACTTTAAAACATGTCACTCTTCTTATGTATATAGACCAACCACTTCAAAACATGTCATCTATCGTATGTATATAGACCAACCACTTCAAAACATGTCACCCTTCATATGTATATAGACCAACCACTTCAAAACATGCTACCCATCAAATGTATAGAGACCAGCCACTTCAAAACCGGTCACCTACCAGAAGTATATAAACACACCACTTCAAAACAGGCGACACATCGTATGTATATAGACCAACCAATTCAAAACATGTCACGCATCATTTGTATATAGACCAGCCACTTCAACATATGTCACCCAGCATATGAATATAGACCAACCACTTCACAAAATGTCACTCAGCATATGTATATAGACCAACTACTTCAAAACATGTCACCATCATATGTATATAGACCAACCACTCGGACACATGTCACCCGTCCACGCTCGGATTCGTCCGGACTGGGCAGGGTATGGGAAGCCATAACCGTCAAAATGTGGATATTTATAAACCATTCAATGACAGGCCATTTAACTCAACATGAAGTCATTTGATGACGTACATATTGATTCGATGCGACGTGTAAACTCTGTTCATTCGGTACAAAGTGAATTGATACGGGTCGAAGTGAAATGATACGGTGTAAAATTTCAAACCATACGACAGAAATAGAAATCATTCAGTGCAATGACAAACCATTTGATAAAAAAACTAATGCAATACAATAAAATACAAGTCGGTACGATGAAAACGTCAACGATTCATCGAAAAATGTGAAGTGATACAGAACAAAGTAAATCAGCATGATGCAATATGGATCAGTTTAACGCAAACACATTTAACCTAGGTGGTAAGTAAATTGATCCCGCGAAAACAGATATTATTTTCAAGATAGCTTCAACTGGTTAAAAATCACATGTTGTTGATGAAATCAATTTAAAATCACTTTATTTGAAGCAAAAGATTGGAACGGTTGTAGAGATATGGCATGTTGAAGATTCTGGATATACTCGTAAAAACCGCAGGAATTTTGCCTTAGCCGAAGCTCTTTTAAGCCCTCATATTTTGTCGAAAAGGAGTTTTTCTAAAAAAGAATGACATAATTTTTCTCAGATTGAATGTATCAAACAATTTAGCCAGAAAAAAATACCTTCGGTCAGGTCTGAATGTCTCTCTATATGCTGCGTACAACTAAATATAGCCTGGCTTAAGCCCCGCCCTTTGTTGTGTACGATTCAGTACAGAAGCGAAAGTTCACAGAGGTCAGCAGATATAACTTTGAAATATTTAATATGCATTTTCAGGAAGGATAAACTATAGGTAAAATAATCCCCATCAGCTAGGATCATTAAATTAAATAAAAAAGATTGTTTTCATGTTTTTAAAAATTTGTTGAAATTGCATGTCAATATTCAGTGCGGATTCAATATTGTTTGTAAACACAGACATGTGCAGAGAGGTTGAGCTGGAAAAGTTGTCTTTATCACACTTTCAAAGGCTTTGTGATGGAAATATCTATGAAATAAGGTAATTTAAAGAAAATCTGGTGTATAATTCTTGAGACATTAGCTGGCAGGCGCCACAGGAGGTCTATGGGAAAGTATTTAGTTTTCTGCAACCTATAGGCCCTCTTGTGCATCTTGTTCTCGGAAGACTACTTAATACACGCCACTCTGTAAATGACATAATTTTAGACATGGAGGTCATCTTGAGTGACAGTTTGGCATTTGAAATAAGGTAATTTAAAGAAAATCTGGTGTATAATTCTTGAGACATTAGCTGGCAGGCGCCACAGGAGGTCTATGGGAAAGTATTTAGTTTTCTGCAACCTATAGGCCCTCTTGTGCATCTTGTTCTCGGAAGACTACTTAATACACGCCACTCTGTAAATGACATAATTTTAGACATGGAGGTCATCTTGAGTGACAGTTTGGCCATAAAACACAAATCTGTCTATCCATCAGCAATTTCATAAAATAATATTCTAGTCTAGATTTCAAACAGTTTAATGACAATTGACAATATATTTGGAATGGATTGACCTTCTAAGATTTTAGGGCGGGCGGGCGGGCGGACGGACGGACGGATGGATGTGGCTGGCTGGCTGGCTGGCTGGCTGGATGGATGGATTCCTTGACGCGCGTTAGTAACTGCCATCCACTACTGGCATTTAAAATCGCATACACGCCGAGAAATGCGAATCAATGCTTATCTTGCCTTGCGAAAATGAAAGATGTTTCTATAGGACACGAATGACCCGCTTTAACGCTTTTAATCACATGGACTTAACCTTTGTCGTACGCCGTTACATACGGAAGGAAGGACTGACGGGCGGACGGACACGGCTAACACTATATGCAAAACGCTGATGATAACTTTGGCGTGAACGGTAACAGCATATTTCACTACCTTGGTCTTAATCAAGCCGAGACTGCAATATTTCGTATTTATCGTATTCGGCCTTTTCCAAAGTTCCACTCTCATACTCTTTGATTTTGAATGCAAATTCCTTTTGACGGGAATCAAAGGTGCCGACATGCTAGTAGTGCCGACATGCTAGTATGGCGAAACCAGTATGGATTATTTCTATGTAACCGAGTGTCAACCTCCGCGCAGGGATATTGTTGCCACTAATCCCTGCCACCACACAAATCACGTGACGATAGCTGAGGCCATGTGATTACAAAAAATGGCGATGCACTAGGTAATGCTTGTTACAGCAAACTCTTGCCGTAACCAACAGGCAATTGACAATAACATCGATCATCACCTTTGAGAAGATGTTGAAAACATTCAACCTGGTTTTGGCTTGACTGTAATCTCTTTATTAAATTTGCGCAAAGATTCCGTAATGTTCTCAACGGAATACATGTTTGTTTGTTTACAAGTACTGTAACCTAGTAACTGGTGTGCATGTTCGTTAAAAAAAATGTTTTTTATATAAATAAATTATTTTTGTACCCCGTTTTTCACACTATTTTCCTATATTATGAACAAAGCAAGTTGAAATATTGGCCTAAAAAATATTTAATCAAAAAATTAAACTTAGCTGGATTTCAGCTATAAATGTGTGTGGTGTCTGTGATTACTGTAACAGAAAGGGGAAGTAACCACTGCGGGGAGTTTGTTCGTATGTTGAATAATCGATTCCTAACCGTATGCCATCGATAGCTCAGTTGGTAGAACGCTGGTAAGGTAAACCAGAGACTCTGAGTTTGCAGGCTTTTTTCACCATCTGTTTTATCAATCTCTACCCAGATTTGTTGTTCCTTGCATACTCATACATCTCTGTCAACGTCTCACCAAATACCAAGAATCTTGGCAAACGATGAAAAAAGGTGGAAATGCAAAATTTCTTGATGACACTAATATTTTTCTGAATTAACTTCATATGAAATGCTTGTATTACAAAGAAAACAATTTTCGGCTTGAATGTTTTAAATATACAGTAAATTATGCTCAGGATTATATTGCAGTAGAATAAAGGTTTGTACTTTGGTATATCACTCCGCCGTCAAAACTTAAAAATAGGCACCACCAAATCGTCCTCATAGCGTTACAGTACAGCGATTTTCTTACCAGCACTTTTCAATATCACATATATCTTAACAACCTACTTAAATTAAAGTACTAACCTATACTATATAGCAAAATGTAGATAATAAGTCGAGTTTCTTTCGACTGTTTACATGTCAATCAACGGCCGATAGTTGGTGGTGTCACGGTGTTGATTTTTATGTTTTAGCTATGGTCATGTGACAAATTATCATGTGATCGCAGACTACTTTCTTAGACGTTGACAGAGGTCAATGTAATGGCCACTGGGAGAGATTGCTGTTTTATTTGGGGAACCGTCCGCGATACATTCGAGATATGCTTCAAAGAAGTGATCGAGATGTTGCGAATTTGGAATAGCTGTTTTCAAATGATACTCATAATATGCGTGCACAGTAAAGTGCCTCCTCGAACAGTGAAGTTTATTCGAAATTAGACGGGTTTTTTCTTCAAAAGAACGTATCATATGAATTTAAACTGTATCGTTTAAATTAAATGTAACACAAATATTCATAAAGCAATTTTGTTTGGATTTCTTCAGCAAATATAATTATGCCCTTGAAATGTTAATTACATTAACTACCGGTTAGTTATACATGTACATACGTTGGCCATTCGCTTACTGTTTCATAATAATGCAGTTATAACCGAACATATATATCAGTTGTCGTTGTTGTTATAGTAGTAGATGTAGTAGCAACATCATCAGCAACCACAACAGCAGTAGCAATAGAAAGCAGTTGCAGTTTTTAGCGTAATCGTATAAGTAGAGGAAATAGCGGCACGAGTGGTCGTCGTATTTTTAATAGTGTTGACACTTGGTGGATTACAAGCTATCGTTAAAGTTTTCATATTAAAAATGATTGTACATTGAATTGCTTTGTTCAGTTTAAGTGGTCGCGAAATGACAGAAATGACAGAACTCACGTAAAAAAGTGGTCGTTGTAGTTATTATCTAATTCGAAATATGAAGTGCGAGCGATATTATCAATAAAGATCGACCTTGTCTTTTAGATTATATTTAAAAGCAAATAATGAGCAGCATAACAGTGTTTCTTCAATAAGAATTATACATTATTGAAATTCGATTAACATTTCCCTATAATTTAATGTACGCAAATAGCTACGAGTAAATTTGAAATTTAATGACATACCGAAATACTATGGCACATTTAACATCAATATTTGACAATGCAAAATCACGCACAAAACATACCGGTCGCGATACTACTTAACAAGTATTATTCATGTAAGGAGATGTATGAATGTGTTTTATTTACATACTTGTGCTGACACCATGTGGTGCTCAAGGAATTGATTGAGTTATACGGGGTGGCAACTAAGATAACTAGGTGAGGCGATAAACAAAACATTGAATGTTAGCGTGTATCACGTTGGTTGGAAGGAGTTAAAGGAGATAACGTTCGGTTAATTGAAATTTGGAATACGTGTTAACTGTAAAGGTAAAGTATTAGTTTTAACTATAAAGACGAATACGTGTAATGGGACTAGAGTAGATTTATTCTCAAACGAATGTTTAATAAAGTTCTAGTTAGTATGTTTAGGCATTTGTGTAAGGGGCGTATTACACGAGGCGTTATTTAAAAGCATATGTACGTAAGGGGTTTAACCTCGCGTTTAACAATATTTCTGTCATATCACGACGGTGCCTACTTTTAACAGTGAGCTCATTGCTCAACTTTATAGTGCTGCCCCCTTGGAATAAATACCAGGCCGTAGACACATGGTATGATACCCACCAGTCACACCAGTTGTAACACTTTCTTTAGACACATGGTATGATACCCACCAGTCACACCAGTTCTAACACTTCCTTTAGACACATGGTATGATACCCACCAGTCACACCAGTTCTAACACTTCCTTTAGACACATGGTATGATACCCACCAGTCACACCAGTTCTAACACTTCCTTTAGACACATGGTATGATACCCACCAGTCACACCAGTTCTAACACTTCCTTTAGACACATGGTATGATACCCACCAGTCACACAAGTTATAACACTTCCTTTAGACACATGGTATGATACCCACCAGTCACACCAGTTCTAACACTTCCTTTAGACACATGGTATGATACCCACCAGTCACACCAGTTCTAACACTTCCTTTAGACACATGGTATGATACCCACCAATCACACCAGTCACACCAGTCACACCTTTAGATGCTGAAAGTAAAACAAGGGATCTACAAGTACCACTTTTATGAAATATCTGGTATGACCCGGCTGGGATTAAACCACCGACCTCCCCGCATGGGAGGCACACGCTCTACCAACAGGCCATGCCGTGGTATGTACACGTCATCCTACCAACAGGCCATGCCGTGGTATGTACACGTCATCCTACCAACAGGCCATGTCGTGGTATGTACACGTCATCCTACCAACAGGCCATGTCGTGGTATGTACACGTCATCCTACCAACAGGCCATGCCGTGGTATGTACACGTCATCCTACCAACAGGCCATGCCGTGGTATGTACACGTCATCCTACCAACAGGCCATGCCGTGGTATGTACACGTCATCCTACCAACAGGCCATGCCGTGGTATGTACACGTCATCCTACCAACAGGCCATGCCGTGGTATGTACACGTCATCCTACCAACAGGCCATGCCGTGGTATGTACACGTCATCCTACCAACAGGCCATGTCGTGGTATGTACACGTCATCCTACCAACAGGCCATGTCGTGGTATGTACACGTCATCCTACCAACAGGCCATGTCGTGGTATGTACACGTCATCCTACCAACAGGCCATGTCGTGGTATGTACACGTCATCCTACCAACAGGCCATGTCGTGGTATGTACACGTCATCCTACCAACAGGCCATGCCGTGGTATATACACGTCATCCTACCAACAGGCCATGTCGTGGTATGTATACGTCATCCTACCAACAGGCCATGCCGTGGTATGTACACGTCATCCTACCAACAGGCCATGCCGTGGTATGTACACGTCATCCTACCAACAGGCCATGTCGTGGTATGTACACGTCATCCTACCAAAGGCCATGTCGTGGTATGTACACGTCATCCTAAAAACATATATTCAGTTTAAATAACCATTCAAAGCTGAAAGAATTGAGCTCTTGACATGGTCTCTGACGTTGGTCTTTGACTGGCAGAGTAAAACTTGGCGGCAACTAATTTTAAGCTAAGGAAAGGAAACATATCCTTTCTAGTTTGGTGTGTCATAACACAAATGCGGAACACCGATAATGAACTTATCACCCACAATATGCTTAGCCCTCGTTTATAATAATAATCGTTGACACAATTGATTATAAATATATTACAACTTATACTTTTAATTAAGATTTACTTTTTATTTACTGCCGTAACATAACATTGTCATATTATATCAATCAATTGCCACCGTCCTTTTACTTCAGTTATTCTCCGTATACAAGAATATAATCGACAGTCGTACATACTTATGTTTTTACGTTGTTATTGACAACCAATACAATAGTCAATAATTAAAATATAGTTACCGCCACAAAAGCATTACCTGCAGTGAAGCGAACCGATATTATAATTGACTGAAAACGATCAATTGAAAACAACAGTATCTTTACTAACACGGAATAAGTATTGATTTATTTCTTTTAAGTTAGAGAACCGTCTGTCTTATCAATATAGCGGTATAGACGTTTTCTCTAAAAGCGGTATTTTCAAAAGAAAGAAACAAACGTCAAATGAAAGTAAATGAAATGACGGAAGTTGTTAACGCCATATAAATAAAATATCATATAGTTGATAGGAAAGCAACGAAGCAAAAAAGCATTAAAGACTCGGTTCAATAATCATATTGACAAAGAAAATACTCTGCTGATCTATAGAAACATTTACGCTGCATTCGAAAGCTTCTCGCCTCTCACCGCTGCGGGTTCGAATCCTACTGAGAGCTAGACTTGGAAGTCTCGATTCTTACGGAGACGGGAGGTATATAGACTTGGAAGTCTCGATTCTTACGGAGACGGGAGGTATACAGTACTAGTTCTTCTCAGGAAAAGAGGGGTGATCAGCCTCCACCATAAAAAATGGACCGTCATGTACAGCCTGAAAATGTGCTTTAATCGAAGAAAAACACCATGGACCAACCAACGGGATGTCAAATGCAGCCACTTCTTAACATCATTCATACAGCAAACATGTATGTGCGTGTGACGTAACAAAACTATTGCTAACAGAGAGCGTATCACCGTCGATGGTATCGTTGCTCCAACCTGATTTTGTAAGGTTGTACCGTAGAACGGTCTGTGGTAGAGTTGCCCCAACCTGGTTGTGTAAGGTTTCACAATATAACGGTCGATACAATTGCTTCCCTAGCCTGATATTGTAAGGTTTCACCATATAACGGTCGATGGTACAGTTGGTCCAACATGGCTTTGTAAAGTTTCATCATATAACGGTCGATGGTATAGTTGCCCCAACCTGGTTGGGTAAGGTTTCAAAATATAAAGGTCGATGGCATAGGTCGATGACATAATTGCCCTAACCTGGATGAGTAAAGTTTCACCATATAACGGTCGATGGTACAGTTGGTCCAACATGGATTTGTAAAGTGTCACCATATAAATATAGTTGCCCCAGCCTGTTTTTGTAAAGTTTAACCATATAACGATCGATAGAAAAAGTACCCAACCGTGGTTTTAAAAGGTTTCACTATATAAAGGTCGATGGTATAGTTGACCCGACCTGGGTTTGTAAGTTTTCACCATTTAACGGTCGATGGTATAGTTGCCCCACCTACTTTTGAAAGGTTTCAAGGTTTCGATAGCTACTCCTTTGAAACGAATAATACTAATATTACATTCAAATTCGTTTCATAAAAACACATGTAATTATAACTCGTTGAATAATTAATGTTAATGCATATCATTCAACTCGTTCCATGTTTTCATATGGAACGAACGCTCATGTAAGATCCGATCTCTCTCTCTATATATGAAGCATATTTGGAAGCAGTTATGACATACCGCATTGACCAATGTGTGTACCACAAACTACTTTTTTCCGATAACCCATTACCAAATGACTATTATCAACCATGTCTCTTTCAAAATTCCACAGAGCTAGATAATCCAATATTATGATTTGCGACATTTCCGTCCATACATGTTAACAATGAAAATCAATGCAAAGTTATTGTTTGCTTTCGGATTTAAAGACGACTTGCCATCGTTATAGTTCAAAACCAAAACATATTTGTTTACACAAGATATGAATTGAAATATGATCCGGCGTAGAGCCCTTTAAGCTGGCTACCTGTAATTGTATTTCGATACAAAACATGCAGAATATTGAAATGCACCAGGGTACCAGCTGAAGAGCACTTGAGACAGGACCCATTATATATATATCGGATTAGCATCGTCCTCGCCCAATGTTCAATTGACGGTTGTTAGTATTGAACGGTGTATATAAAACGGATTTAAAAAAATGGAAACTAGAACTTCATTTTATGTCAGTAGGTATAAACTATTAAGAAGTATTATGGTTACAGTAGTTCTAACAATCTCGACCATAGATAACAATGCAATGTATAAAAGTGGCTAATACGATGTTAAACATGTACATAAACTACACTGCAGTTAAAAGGTTGGCCATACTTTTTACTGAACTCATGCTTTTACAAACGGGAACATTTTTAAAAATATAATACATATCATCATAGGCGAAGAGAGACTTAATATTACACATGTGATCAGATGTTCGTTGATGGTTTGCTTGAGAGAAATTAATACAGTATCATGGGCGATAAAACATCACTGCATCGCGGCATTTGTCGAGTACGGATAGCTTCTTGCCACTACATAAAATACCACTTTTCAATTTCAGGCTTGTTATATATATTAATATTATTTGAAATAACTATGGTCATGATTGTTGCTGGGTACGAACACTTTACTTGTTATGTGTTTATACTGAACGATTAAGATGATTTTCTTTAGACAACATTAAAAACATGCGTGCCAAAGAATAAAACACTTATATTAAAACAATTATAAACATTACACGTATCATATAAATATGTCTGTGCAGTAATTAAACAAATTAGAAATACACGAATCAATGATGCCATTTTAAGGGATTCACTTTATTGGTGAATTTTACATCAAAAAATGATATAATAAGGATATTATCAGAGTAAGGTAACTTGGTACAATATTAATGATAGCTGCAATCATCTTCCGCAAACCACATACACTCACACTCATCAATTATTGTTGAAATTGCATTACAGGACATGCAGTAAACGTGAGATTTGCCAGCATATGTTTTGCGTGGTATACTTCTGATGTACAACATAACATTGACAGTTTAATAGTTATATTTTATTCATTCTGATCTTCATTTTCAAATCCACTGTAGTTTCAACCATAAAGACATATGTGGGTGTTAATGATCGTCATAAATCATCAGTCATTTATATAAAAGGAAAAAAAGAGATAATTTATAGTTATTTTTAAATTCTTCAAAATTTAGGAACGTCAATGAAAGAGAAACTTAGCCGTAACTATACATTATATACTTATGTGTTAAGCTTATTTTTCAATAATTAAATCTAAGAACAATTATCGCAATATTAGAATACGTCCGCCATGTTAACATTTTGTATTTTGCGGGCACACCCATACAGGCACGCAGTAACAATTGCGAAATGCGACGCCGCAGTCGAGCACTCAGATCGTGTCTTTGGTTTGATTAATTGATTGATCGATCTCCCCAAAAATAACACCGACATATATCGGTTTGCAAAATACTTAAACTACAATTATAGGCCTAATCATAAAACGAATTCATCCCGCATATTTCATAGTATGATAAAAGGATTGTTCAATAGTTTAAAGGGACACACGGCCATCTTGATTTTTGAAAACTCACGGCGTGCCGTAATTTTTATATATATATATTTTTTTTTATATAACTTGCGTTTGTTTAATCATTAATATTATTAATAAGAATAGTATAAAGCGAATGGTTTTAGCATATTATTATCTGTAGATTAAAAATTGCACCAATACTATATTGAAACCTATGGTAGAATAAAACGAAAATAAGGAAACTTAAACTTTTATTTAATTATATGCAAGCAGGTTTAAAGTCAAAATGATACAGGATATCTAATTTGAGACGATAATTTCAATGTTTGATAAACACTTCAAGATTGTCGCGTGTCGCTTTAAATTTAGCATAAGTTTAACTGTATACGAGTGGTGACACATGCAATGTTGATGTACGAGTGGTAATTGACACATGCGATGTTGATGTACGAGTGGTAATTGACACATGCAATGTTGATGTACGAGTGGTAATTGACACATGCAATGTTGATGTACGAGTGGTAATTGACACATGCAATGTTGATGTACGAGTGGTGACACATGCAATGTTGATGTACGAGTGGTAATTGACACATGCAATGTTGATGTACGAGTGGTGACACATGCAATGTTGATGTACGAGTGGTAATTGACACATGCAATGTTGATGTACGAGTGGTAATTGACACATGCAATGTTGATGTACGAGTGGTGACACATGCAATGTTGATGTACGAGTGGTAATTGACACATGCAATGTTGATGTACGAGTGGTGACACATGCAATGTTGATGTACGAGTGGTAATTGACACATTCAATGTTGATGTACGAGTGGTAATTGACACATGCAATGTTGATGTACGAGTGGTGACACATGCAATGTTGATGTACGAGTGGTAATTGACACATGCAATGTTGATGTACGAGTGGTAATTGACACATGCAATGTTGATGTAATTGACACATGCAATGTTGATGTACGAGTGGTAATTGACACATGCAATGTTGATGTTTAGATTATTTGAAAACCTATTTCACAACCTTAAATTGTACCTTTTCAAATTTTGCACATAACAAAAAACGTATCTGTAATTCGAGAATACAGTATGGGTAGAACTCTTTTATCAAGTCATCTCCTTTCATCAATGTCAATAAACATCCCGCCATGTTTTATTAAAAAAACATGATTATCGATTCTTCTTTTATTCACATTTCATTAAACGCCGACATCGGATGAAATAACAACCCGTGCATTTGTGTATATAATCCATGTGCTTTCAAATCAATCTAATGGGATAGTTAATCCGGAAACAGTAACATATGCATCACGAGATATAGCTAGAGATATTAATATAATTCATATATATAAGAACGTTAGTAAATTGGATACATTTTATACATATATTTTCGAAAAATTAAATAGAGGATATTTGTTGTTTTTGAGAGAATAACAGATTTTATTTCATCTCGAAGTGATCAAACTATACACTTCGAGATGAAATAAAATCTGTTATTCACGACAAAACAACACATTTTATTTTTATGTTATGCTTTATAATCAAAGTGTACTGCAGTATCCAGAAATATAAATAAAAAATAGACGACGTCATTAGCTTAGTATGATACAATTGCTGTTTTTAATTCCCCATAACTTCTAAACTACTTAACCGATTTCAATAATCTACGACTCATTTTCTTAGTTAAGTTATTTCCAATCCAATGATATAACTTTCATAGTAAAAAAAAAAGGTTACCAACTGACATTTTTCACTGTAAATGACAATTTTGAAATACTTGACCAGTTTTAAAAATATAGCTCATTTTCTTAGTTAGACCATTTACAGTCGAATGATATATATTAAACAGTTATTGTCTAAACAAATAAAAAAAAAAGTTTTTGATACTGAAAAAAAGAAAGTAGTTCCGACAGTGAAAAAATAAAACTCTATATTTCACACGTATGAACTACCACTTTTATTTCATTGTTAAAATCCACTATTTCACTGCTAAGCATAAAATAAATACGTGTAAAATGTGTGAAGCAAGAAATAAGAAAGAAGAGCATTTTGTATAAAACGTATCTTTTGTAGATTTCATTATCTCTTAACGTGGTCACCATATTTGTTTTTAAATACTGTTTCATTATGATCCATGTATAACAATATAATAGAGACTAATAAATGGGTATTTTCAAATCACACCCTATATCAGGCCTGAGACGCCATATCTGCCCGAGAGCTTGATATAGGGTATGATATGAAAATACACATTTTTTATTCTATTTATCATATACTTGAGCTTTGTCGAAATTTCAACTTCAGCTCAATCACTACGCCGTTTTCCAGGGAGAAAATAAAAGTTTAGATCTATTCCATTCTGATGTGCTCATGTCTGTCGCGTAAGAGGTAAACAACATTTATTTTTATCCGAAATCTTATTGAAAATGAATTCCACTGAATTTGAAATTTTCTAATCAAAGTGAATTGTCATAAGTGATTATTTATCGACGGATAATGATTCTATAGCCAATAATCTGCCGCGAAAACAGGATGGAAGTAACTAATGAAACGCAGACGACAAACAATACCCGTGACAAATCGTACACAATCGTAACTAATCGGTTATTTCCGTATCACTCCGGTAAAAGGATCGAGATGAGCATTCGGTTATTTCCATGATATGACATTTGTGTGTCATCAAGGTTGTTCTGTAGTAGATTATTGTTTTAGTATGCCATGACCAGTTATCGTTATTTGATAATTTTTCAGTGATAAGAGCAGTCGATGTTATAAATCGTTCTGGTCATGTAAGTGTACTCGCTCCATCAGGTATTCCGGACCATTCCGTTCTTACCTGGAATATACTTTGTAATGAAAATAACGAACATAGCTTAACTTCTACGGAGTCTAAAGACAGTCACAGTTTTGATAAAATTGACTTGAATTTCATTCCTAACGATTTTTTGAGTAGCGATGATATCTTATCTTGTGTCAGTTGTGTTATTGCTGACCTGGAAGGCGGTCTGCGTACTCAATCAGATATTGATACAGTTTATCAGGGCTGGTGTGATCTTGTTAGGAAGGAAATGTACGATAAGGTGCCTTACAAGTCTATCAAGTTTAGTTTAAATAACAAAAGAAGGCGGGTTGGTAAGCCGTGGTGGAGCGATACACTTACACTTTTATGGAACAATGTGTGTGAAAGTAAAAAACTTTGGTTAAGATGTAAAGATAAGTCCGTAAAGTCCAGACTTAAATCTGAATACTGTTCTAAACGGTTTGACCGTGAAGTTCAGCGATGTAACCGTCTCTTACTGGTACAAATTGCAAAGTGACATATTAAATGAAGTGAATAGTGATCAAACTAGTTTTTGGAAAACTATAGGAAAGATAGGTGTTGGCCAAGTTAGGAAAAGTAGCATTCCAGTTGAGGTACTTTTGGATGACGGCAGCGTGTCTAAAGATGTTAAACATGTTTTGCTTAAATGGGAACGACACTATTCACATCTTTTAAACAGAGACGTTGAACTTGAAAGTCATACGCCAAACCATAATGTAAACAGTAATAACGAGTATGATCATGTTTTAAACGCAAATATTTGCATACTAGAAGTTCAAAAAGTAGTTGAACATTCCAAACGTCACAAGGCTTTGGGGGTGGATATGATACCAGTTGATGTTTTAAAGAATGATACATCCATTTTATTTTTGCATACTCAGTTTAATATTTGTTTTGATACAGGTTGTATACCTACATTATGGGGTCAAAGTATTATCAATCCTGTTCCAAAGTCGAGCCCCGTTGATCCAAGGGACCCTCTTTCTTATAGAGGCATAACACTAGCTTGTTCAATGTTTAAGTTGTATAATTCTATTATAAATAATCGCCTTACTTTATGGTCAGAAAGGCATGATAAACTTGTCGATGAACAAAATGGATTTAGAAAGAAACGCAGCACCATTGATCATTTTTCATCCTTAACAAATATAATTGAAACAAGGAAGAAAAATAAAATGTCTACTTTCTGTGCATTTATTGATTTTCGTAAAGCATATGATTTTATTTTAAGAAACAATCTTTGGCAGCGATTAAGTGACATTCGCATATCTGGTAAAATGTTTATAGCTATAAAATCTCTATATAGATCTGTCTCATCATGTGTTAGAGTAAATGATCAATATATAAATTAGTTTGATGTGAAAGCAGGATTAAGACAAGAGTGTGCATTGTCTCCTTTGATGTTTAATCTTTTTATCAATGACTTGGCTCTTCGCATTAAAGCTTTAGGTAACGGCATTGGTATCGATAACGAAATGGTAAATATACTACTGTATGCTGATGATATTGTTTTAATTGCAGCAAATGAGAATGATCTTCAAATCATGCTAAATGAACTTACTGATTGGTGCATTACAAATAGTATGTCTGTCAATACCAATAAAAGCAACATTGTTCATTTTAGACCTAACTCTATATCTAGGTCAGAATTTGCCTTTACTTGTGGAGCCGATAAGATTGATATCATTGATCAATATGTATATCTTGGAATCGTTTTAACCGAACATCTAGGCTATAGTGTTACTGCAAAGGTAGTAGCTCAGATCGCGAGTCTTGCTTTGGGTTTGCTAATTGCTAAACATAAGTGTTTAGGTGGTGTGCCATTTGAAGTATATTCTAAATTATATGACTCGTTAGTTTGGTCCGTTATTTCTTATGGCGCTGTTATATAGGGTTGCACATCTTATTCATGCAATAATGCCGTACAAAATAGAGCAATGCGTTTTTACCTGGGCACGGGAAATATACTCCAACGGTTGCTGTCTCTGGTGATATGGATAGGAAACCTGCTTTCATTAATCAGTGGAAATGTATTTGTAACCTCTGGTTTCGCAATATCAATAAGAACAACTTTAAATTGAATAAGCGTATTTTTATTTTGGCCTGTAATAAGGTTGTTTTCATTAATTCTGTTGTTGATTATTTGATGAACAAACACATTGAAGAATGGAAACTTAGAATAAATCCAGTGACAAGTCCAAGTGGTAATAGTGGCACCAAGTTAAGAGCGTATAAGCTGTTTAAATCAGAGTATTATGTAGAAACGTATTGTCAGCTTATATTACCTTTATGTTTATATATTACCTTACTATTACGATCAGCTTTTTCGAAATTTAGATATGGCGTTGCACCTTTAAGGCTAGAGACGGGACGCTATGAGAACTTACGAGAAAGCGACCGTGTGTCCCCACTTTGTAAGGCAGATGTAGAAGACGAAATGCATGTGATCCTTAAGTGCAATATGTATAATGAACATAGAGATACATTAATTAAAAAAAACACTAGATCTACTGTCTCTGTTGATATTTTTTTTGTTTTTATATAGTTTTAGCGATTTAGAAAAGATGAAGTTTTTATTTTCCAATCAGGAAATGATAAAAGTATGTACTGCCAAAACCTGTTTTAATATTTCACAATATAGAAATTCTGTTTTATATATATAATACTGTTTTAACTGAGTGTATATTTAATTTGAATGTGACATGTATTTTCTTAACAGTTACTGGTAATCAGTTCATGTCTGGTCTAACCTGATGTGATAAATGCTTTTTGGGCTTTATTTATCTTGCGTTTATAAGGTGGGCTAAATTGTCCCCAGGTGCTTATTTACAAAATTCATAGCCTGTCCATGTAATCACTTTCAATGGCGTTTTAAACTAATATGTGTACCATGGTTATGATTCACATGCGGGCGATTAACAATGTAGCATATTATATATATAATGTTTGTATAGGCTGAGACATTTTATCTTTGATATAAACATGTTGTTGTAGTAATAAAACCTTCGTGATTGGTTCTTTTTGGTTATTGTGAGTCTAGTGACAAGGCTGGTGCAATAGTCCAGAACCAATCACTTAATTGCAATTTGTCATATTATGTTATTGTTGTAAATGAAATTTATTTTCATATAGTCTCTTATAATTCTTTTATAATGGCATAGTTAAAATTATATGTAATGTTTTATTGTATATAATAAAGTACTATGACGAGAGTTTAATAAACTATAAAACCTAAAGCCCTATATTTCTCGCGTGTGATAAAGCTTTATTGCCCGGCAACGAAATCCTGATTGATATGACTAGCTAGGTCTATGTTGTATCGTATATTCAAAATCAACATATTGGTAGGGAAGTATAGGATAAATGAATATAGAACATTCAGTGAGATAATATGGTAAACCAAGGACATCTGTACTAAGTGTCTGGGTTAACCAGGAAGTAAACATAATCTCATTGAATCCACGTTTATTTCTCCTGAAAGAATAGCAAAACACGTACCTTAAACACCAATATACAAATAGCGGTAGGTATACAGTACTGGTTCTACCCAGGAATAATATAGTCCATCATATATAATCTGAAATATGCTGAAAAATGACGTTAATCATCAAACAAATCGTTACACGATGGATACTCACTGATAAACAACGAATATAAACATGTAAATTCTAATCGATTTAGATATAAAAGTGTTTGTGCTTACCAATAAGCGTTGAATTGTTTTTGCCACTGACTGTTTTAATGTTGTCAAGTCTTTTGTGTTTTGTGGTGTCGCATACAGTTCTTTTTTATCCTTGTAATTGTTGTAATTGTTGTTTGAATTCTACATTTCCTGTTCGACATGTGTAAGTCTACATTACCTGTTCGACATGTGTATCTACGTTTCCTGTTCGACATGTGTAAGTCTACATTTCCTGTTCGACATGTGTATCTACGTTCAATGGGGTATGGGGGAACACATATACTATAAAACTATGTTGTAATGTAATGCTGATATAAATAGAGAGAAAACAACATCCCTTGATTACACATGCTTGTGTCAAGAAATATGTATACTTATATGTTTTTCTTCTTCACAGGACGAGCGTTTCAACATATCTACAACATATCTACTACGAATGTGAGATAAAATAGTCGACATGGGATGCGGGTCATCAGCACCCGCTGAAGATCCAAATAACAATCAAAAGTCAAAGCAACAAGCTACACCCGTTAAAGTCGCCACAACACTGCAAACAAATGTTACAACAAATGGTACAGCTAAAGGTAGAAATGAAGAAATTAAACACTTCGAAGAAGAGTCTGGTAATGGAAAGAAGGATAAAAGCGAATTTCCAGAACTTAAACAGGAGCCTGAAATTGAAGATGTAAGTAGGATATTTGAAAGTACAACACATATGCCGTGTTTACTGAAGTTTTATTTGATCGATTTTTACAGCTACAATGCTTTCATTACTTGATGATTTATTTATATAATATGATAAATGTGATCAATTGACACATTTCAGGAAACTATAAATTACACATGTAGCATTTATTTATTCGTTAGTTAGTTTGAACTTATTTTAATCACTCTCGTTGTCTTCCTTGGTAGAACCAGTACTAAGAAAATGCAGATAAAGTGTCTTGCTCGCAGACACAACACATATTGTCATGGTGGGGATTAAACCCACGACTTTTCGATCCTGGTCCAACGCTCTATCACTAGACCACAGCGCTCCACCAATGTATTCGTTACCATTCCTTTTCGCCGGAGAAGTTCATTTGAAGCAATTAATGACAATTCTATTCGTTGAGGAAACAGTCATTTTATTGAGGAAACTGTAGTTTTATTGGGTAAAGAGCCGTTTTATTGAGGAAACATTAATTTTATTGAGAATACAGTTAAGTCGTTGTATTGAGGAAACAGCATTTTTGAGGACACACTCATTAATACATTAGAAAAAGTACTTTTATTGAGAATAGTCATTTTATTGAGGTAACAATCATTTAATTGAGGATTTTTTTTTTATTGAGGACACACTCATTGTATTAGAAACACTAACTTTAGCTTAAAGTTATTTATTTTACTTCGATTGTAGCGAAAGCTCACTGAGCTTATTTTAATCACGCTCGACGTTTTCGTCGGTAGAACCAGTAATAAGAAACAGTAACTTTATTGAGGAAACAGTCCTTTTATTGAGGAAACAGTCAGGAAACAGTAGTTTTGTGTTTATATTACATGCAGTCAATATACTTACTCTGTTGCTGCTTATTACCAGCTCTAGGAATATCTTTGAATTCAAACCATAACCTTGGAAACCGTAACACATGTTGATTTAAGGTTAATTAGTGTATATTTGTTCCATTTTTAAAAATTAAATTTTATATTACATAACAAGTAAATGCGTCTTTGATACATGTTACAATATGGTGGGATTGATTTACAACTGAAGTCGGAAGTCGCGTGCCTTTGACTGTTTAACATGAAGCGACTATTTTCCCCGAATGATTTCTTCAAAACTCATTTAGTGGAATCTGATATCGTTTAGTAGTTGCTGTACACTAAACATGTGCAATCAAGTGTGTCATTAGATTCGATATTTTAATTAAATTTGTTCTTAAGATTACAGATTACATTTAATTAGAGACGTAATATTCATTACTGTGACTGCTAGTAAACTTCGTAAATTAATGCAATTTATGTTAAAATAACCCATAGTTTACAACTTGCAATAAGGCACCTGTCTATATAGATACAAAAATCGAACAGAAAAAGTAGCATTCAAGGACGACAGTCAACCATAAACACACACAGAAACAAAGAAAAACTATATATAAAAATGAATAAAAGGCAAAATAAGACATCACAAACACAAGGGTTGACAATAGGGCTACCGCCTTGTAACGGCCGGTGGCAAAAAAGGCCGCTGAGGGTTTAAACCAGGTTCTAGGGTGCACCAAACCTCACATTTACCCTACTGTCATCCCAATAAAACGGGACAGTGTCAATAAAGAAATCCCCGCCATGAACTATTCTCTTACCAACAAGGCAGCATTAATAGGCAATATAAGTAAAGATGCTCGTGTATATATAAATACAAAAAAACAATAGCCTAGAAAGCCACAAAAAAGGTACTTTGTAGAAGCCAGAGCAACAAGAGAACAAACCGTTAAGGAAACGACAATATAAGATTAAAGACAAACATCAAACACTACCGTCATATAAGGATTTAGATAGACGTCATCACAGGGTCCACAATCTGTCCGGTCATCGCACAATCAAGATGAAAGAATAGTGGCGAACTGTAAATGGGTCAACCACTAAACATGCAGTACGTTGCAAAATAGGGTCATAACCTCTTTTGATAAACCTGTTAACAAGTAATATGAAAGTGATCATGACCAAGGATCTTACGAAGTTTGTAAACCACATCACCATAGCAGTCAGGTTGTGATAGTCCTTGTCGCAGAAGAGTTCTTAAATTACTTTTATATTTGGAAAGAAGATCAGGGTTACGATAATAAAATTTTGCAAAGGTTTTACGAAGTTTATGGTAACGGTAGCCCTGATGGTGTCGATTTTTAAATTATACAAAGATTACGAATATTAAAGTCCTCAACTCGAGTACAAGCTCTAGAGAAACGAATAAGTTGAGACACATATACCCCATAAGAAGTTGCTCGGGGAACATCCCAATCTAAATGGGGATAATTAACAATATCAAAATTAAAATCATCTCCCTTGTTATATATTTTGGAGAGATGTAAATCGAGAAAAAAAGCGTTAGAATCGGAAATATTACCTTGTTAAGTTGAAGTTCTTTAGGGTATATATTATTAACCATAGTAGAAAAGAAAGGGTTGTCAATGTTCAATATGTCATCCAGATACCGATATGCTATCCCTTACCGGACGGACGGCGGGCATTCCTATGGGAATTAGACAAATGCAGGCATTGCCAGTCTAATTCCAATCCCTACGAGCAACATTTATGTTTAATTATTTCCCCATTGTAAGAGGTAATATCAATATCAAATATCACCGTGTTACGGGTTCTGTCTAATTCCCTAACACGGTGTCATCGTTGTATTAGGGGAAATAATTTCTTATCCCCGGGGTATGCCCGCCGCCATCTTCCTCGTCCATGTGGGGGATAATATAGAGTTTATGACAGACGTGCATTCTAATAATCTACGAGTTGGCATATTTATGCAGGTGGACGTTCCAAAGACAGAATCTAGCTATCCTCCAGTGCGTGTTCCTGCGGACAAGAAGGCCGACATATATTTCCCAAATAAAATGAAGAAAGTCGATAAGAGGGCAAGACAGGTAGGTACATACCAAGTAAATAAATAGGAGTGCAGTTACCTATAATCAATTATGACAATATCGAGTTTGACCCGTTTAAGAACGAATAGCCACTTTCGATAGTTTAAGCTGTTATTGATAAGATGGTCATTTATTGACATATATTGACACCTGCTCAAAAGACCACTTCTATTAAAAGACCATCTGCTTAAGAGACCACCGCTTCAGATGAATAATTATTGACATATATTGACACCTGCTCAAAAGACCACTTCTATTAAAAGACCATCTGCTTTAAGAGACCACCGCTTCAGAGGAATAATGAACAATGGGCGACAATGTTCTTTTTATGCAATCAAATAAATGAACCTCTCTATGACGATGCTACGATAGTTTACATTCACGTTTTAGCTCCGCCCACTATGTCCATAGGTTCCTACACACATGCTTCATTGTATTTTAGCGTTGTTTGTTTGTGGGACAACACGTGCTATGTGTAACTATGTTTTAATTTAAGATCTCATGTGGATATAAGCTTTATTGACATACCAGAAACATGTATTATTAACCGAGACTCAAATATTTCGTATTTATCGTGTTCGGCCGTTTCCAAAGGTCCACTATCATACTCTTTAATATTCGTTTTTATAAATTTACCCTGAATATATGTGAACATGTCTATTTTACAACTGTAGCATTAAGTAGATAACAGAATGAGATTATTATTTAGAAATGTAAAGACTATCAAATAATTGCCTGAAATGGCTGGAGAATGCTTTACTAATTGACATGACTTCTTTAAAATTTGAAAGGAAGCGACTATGGATTCTGTAAACTAGATGTGAATTAACTAATTGACATTGTAACCTTGAAAGCAGTATCAGAGAAGATGTTGTTTTTTATTTCTGTTGCCCTTGATGTTCAACAATTACTTTATTTTCCATGTCACACATGCTCATTCGTCCAAATCATGGTCCATCGTTATACATATATATGAATTAAACACCTAACACCTCTCGTTTGGTGCGCGTCTCATCGCCTATTGAACGTTCATACACAAACCAAGTTTCATTTCAGTATGTCTATAGTTTATGACAAACCATGCACATTGCATGACATTTACCTCTGACCTTGACCAAAATCAGGCGATCCTCAATTTGGTGCTAGACGCACTATATATAAAATAAATACAAACAAATAAGGTACCACACGTTCGACTCTGAATCCGGAAATTCGACGCCACTGAGGTTTTTCTGTTTATCTATGGCACTCCTCTTAGCCTCGTTCGTCGGATGGGGAAATACATTTAAGGCCTTAATGACAATATTTATCAACAAGGACATATTTCAAAAGATCCTATAATATTGAAATGTTTCTATATTTTCTCTTCGAAAGCGTAACTCTAGGTCTCATGGTCTCATGTCGTAGACGTTATGGTAACATCAAACGTAAATCGTGTGTAACTATGTCAGTCGCTGATTTACATACTATTTTTAAACTGTCTGGAAAACACTCTATGCTTCACGTCTTACCTCTTTGTCCAGTTTTTCACTTAAGTTGATCGACGAGGAAGCAGACACAATTTTCATTCTCGTACATATCCCTTGCATTACACTGCTTCCATAATTCATAGCTACACACAAGTTCTCCGACCACATATTGACAAGGAGTCTGATCAAGTCAAGCATTTTCTAAAAATACTATATCTTAATAAGGGTGTTGATTTCATTGACATGCCAAGAATATTTCGAGATAATCATGTAGTTGATTCTATTTCTAAATATTTTAAATGTTCAGAAAGTCCTGTAATTTGTTATAAGTATAAAAATCTATAAGAAATAGTATCATTATAACTACAACAAAAAATGTTTGACCTTGATATAGTTAATAACACTTCTAAGGAATGTGAGTGTAATATATCAAACTATTTAGTTATTGCTGATAAAGCAGCTAATAATGTAATTATGTATGTAATAGGAAAACAATAATATTCCAAATGATAACATATCAATTGTGTCTACTGAATTTGCCATGTCACCTAATAAAATAGTTGATCATATTGGGGAAAAACGTTCTTGTTACGGCATTGTTTTTATTTGATTTTGTTTAAAGATAGAACGTGAAAACAACATGATTATTGCTTTATTATGTATAATTGTATATAGCAACAGCTATTTCGGAAGTTTTTTAGTGATTCACAATAACAGAAAGGTAGTGGGACATTCCGGATCTGAACGCTATATACCAATAGACAAGATGCAAACATGGCAAGAACGACTCGCGTCGGGCGCTATTTTTCTCCATTTCTATTAATTTTTCCTGCACTTTGTAATTCATGCATGTTCATCTTATTCAGATTTTGTCCGTTACACAAACCCCGTCGCATTCAGCACTTTCAGTGCTTTGATTTTGCCTGTAATTATGTTAAAGCATTTTTTACTAACGGCAGTTTAGACAATTACCTATTTCCTATTAGATAATATTTTTGTCAGGTATGGAACTACCGTTTATAGACAAATTGTTGGTATCCCTAGGGGTACGAACTGCGCACCTCTTGTCGTAGATTTGTTCTTGTATTGACATGGAAGAGATTTCATGTTGAATATTTCATCCGATACTCAGGCAGATGTAATTGAAGCCTTTAATGACACCTCTCGGTATTTGGATGACATATTGAACATTGACAATCCTTTCTTTTCTACTATGGTTAATAATATCTATCCTAATGAACTTCAACTCAACAAAGCTAACATTTCTGATACGGTCGCTTCTTTTCTTGATTTACATCTCTCTATTGAATAGATATTCTGTAATAAATAGTAAAATCAATGACAAGAGAGATGATTTTAATTTTGATATTGTTAATTATCCCCATTTAGATGGGGATGTTCCCCGACCTAGCTACTTCTTATGGGGTATATGTTGCTCAACTTATTCGTTTCTCTAGAGCTTGTAGTGGTGTTTTGTTGAGGACTTTAATATTCGTAATATTTGTATAACTAGATAGTTACTCCAGCAGGGCTAACATAAACTTCGAAAAAGCTTTGCAAAATTGTATTATCGTAACCTGATCTACTTTTAAAATATAAAAGTAGTTTAAAAACTCTTCTGCGACAAGGACTATCACAAACTGACTTCGATGGTGATGTGATTTACAAACTTCTTAAGATCCTTGGTCGTAATCACTTTCATACAATCCTTATTAAACTTGTTAAAAAGTTTATCAAAAGAGGTTATGACCCTATCATTTTGCAACGTACTGCATGTTTAGTGGTTGACCCATTTACAGTTCGCCACTATTCTTTCCTCTTGATTGTGCGATGACCGGACAGATTGTGGACCCTATGATGACGTCTATCTAAATCCTTTGTTCTCTTGTTTCTCTGGCTTCTGCCAAGTCATTGAGTTCTTACTGTGTGGCTTTCTAGGCTTTTTTAAATATTATATATACATTTTATGTGTTTTAATTGTATTGCCTATTAATGCTGCCTTGTTTGTTAGAGATTATTACCTGTTGGGGATATCTATATTTACACTGTCACGTTTACTGGGATGACAATAGGGTAAGAGTGAGGTTTGGTGCACCCTAGAACCTGATTTAAACCCCCAGCGGCTATTTTTCCACTGGCCGTTCCAAGCTCTATTGTCAAGCCTTTTGTCCTTGAATGCTACTTTTCCTGTTCGTTTTGTTTTATCTACGTTTAGGAATATATTCGCTAGTCGATAGCAGGACACATACACAAACAGTTTTATCACGTTGTCTGAAGCAGTTTAGAAGTTAATTGGGACGGACAAGAAACTTGCATGACCTTGAACATGTGATCACGAGTTCCGTGCGAGGCAAAGATACGTAAACACACTAAATGAAAAAATAGTCCTATAGAAACCAGAGTTACTGTACCTCAAACTAAATCAAATGAGAAATTTAAACATTCGATAGGACAATACACATCGAAGGGTGAAGAAAGGATTTCCAACTTCGAACGGTCAGTAGGCAATACGACCTGGTTACCTTAAAGCTGTACAGTCCCTATTTTAACTGGTAATAACTCATGAATATGAATGAGTCACGTGTGAATTAGTTAAAAATCGACGAACACCCCAAAAGTCGGTATATAAGCAGAAATCGATGCGTAAAATTTTACATTTTTATTTAGCCTCCGTACAGGTAACATCGATAAATATACGGCTCCAGAATATATGTGATAAAAAAATAGTTGCCCGGAACGGGATTTGAACCACAGCCTTGCACTTGTAAATTTTGAAAGATGTACGCTGAACCACTAGACCACGGATATTTATTGGTATGTTGCAGCATTTTTAACTCTAAATAGGCATTACGTAATAACAAACGCGCGGACACAAACTCATCAAGCGCTAAATAACAAGTTGAAATATGGTTGTTTTGAGGCGAAGTATTAGTTTCATATTGATAACATACAGTATTACACCAGGTAATGTTAATTTACACGTGCGACACTATGGACTACATATTTATTGATCCATCTTTAGTTGTGTTCAAATATGTTAAGTTATTAATAAATGGTAGTTAGTATACTATTTTCTCAAGTAGCGTTGTAGTTCAGTGAATAGAGCACCGGACTTGAAATCAGATGGTCGTGTGTTCGAGCCCCGAAAGAGGCTAACTTTTTTTCTATAAAACATACTGTTATCTGTGTATAGGTACGATATGCACTGGTCGATGTATATACAGTAAATGATTTCCTGCGTGTGTGTGTGTGTGTGTAGTTCTTAGGTTTATAGTCCGTCCGCCAACGAACACGTCAAGGTATACCTGACGCGATGGGCACAATAGAGTCTGGACTTTATGATTTCCTGCGCTATATTTGCTCGCTTAAATACCCGATTTCGACATGAGCTGGTGAACATGAAGTTACAAATAAAGACACGCCTACAAAGAAGAAATCGATTGATATAGAGACTCTGTAGCTTTAAATCGATTTTATGCGGAATTATTCTCGCTGTTTTCCTGTTTGCAGACAGTGTTAATAAAAGTATATCCCATTTTAAGGAAATTTCTTAGAATAAAGCCAAACTAGCAAACGATTTGTTTAAACGCTATGGCAAATATGTGTAAAAAGCACATCAGGATGTATTCAGGTTGTACTAAACAACCACAGCAGTTGCAGAAAAAGAGAAAACCCAATATAGGGTTGCAAATTTTTCTTTATCTCCGAAGGCGCTCTAAAATACAACCTATTTAGGTATCATGCAAAGCATTATCTTCACTGTGTTCAAATGGAGGCGATCGATAAACACAGGTTTCTTGTGCGAGCACAGGCCTTGTTGTCTATAAAGTAAGATACACATCTGTGTAAATAAAGACAGATGAATTCATTGGCTTAAACTTACATCAACCTTAGTTTACAACCTAGTTTAAGTTAACTTATTTATACGTGGGCTACCTTTAACAAAACCTACACTATTCGACATTCTCAATCGAAATACGAATTTTATCAATACACACACTAACTTGAGTTTACAAATCGAGGTTGATCTATTGTACCCATGACAAAAACCGGTTGACGTATAATACAGGTTATAGCGTTTAAGAGGATCGACGACAGTTTGACAGATCTTCTGTAAAATTTTGAAAGGAAGTCAATATCTACTGATAACAAACATTAATTTTACATAGTTCGTCCTTACTTAAACCATTTTTTGCCGGAAGGTTTATCTTATTATCTATTTGGAGACTTTCGTTATCATAATGATAGTTTTCACTGTAAATATTGTTTCCACTCAAAAATTCAAATATTAATTACTTAGTGTTTGTCAAAACAACAAAAATAAATCGAAGCGTATTACAAAATCACATTGTCTGAAGATGTTTAAATCAGAAAGATATGGCAAAACATACCAACATTACATATTAAATTAGGGAATCAGAAGTGTAGAACTAGCTCATTTATTCATTGCTTAATAGAACATTGGCAAAACTCGTTCTATAATCGAAACTACACATTCTTTGCATTTCAGCATGCACTCTTTTGTACTTGCAATTGTCAAATACTGACTAACTGGCGGCAAACCATTAAATATGAAATTTACATGAAACGGATGAGATCATTTCTAAGTGTGTTCCAAAATATTCCCTTATTATATCTAAACTTTTATTATTTTAAAGGCTCCTGCGGACAAGGCCACCAGCTACCAGGAGCTAGTAGCTTACCTCATAACCGGCTGCTCCTCGGATGTAGAAAAGGTTCGCGCCATCTTTGTTTGGATCGGCTGTCAGGGAATAGATACGGCGGACTACTCGGACGTGACGGATAGTGACACACCACGTGGTTTTATGAAGTTGATAAAGGATTATAGAGCTTCCTATGCGTCATTCTTTGCTGTTTTGTGTCGGTGAGTTAACAAGAAAAAAGCAATACAAACAAATATTATAAACTGATTTATCATAAAATGTAAAAAAATACACATTGTGCAAATGCAAACAGTAGCAAACTGTGGTATATTGTTATCAAGTTGTTGCGTCAGATATGTCCTATAGATACCACAGTCTCAAGAAGGTCCGCATTGTACATCAAACTGTGGTATCAATAGGACAAGTAGGTCCGCATTGTACATCAAATTGTGGTATCTATAGGACAAGCAGGACCGCATTGTACATCAAACTAAATAAAGTGAGCAAATTAAATAGTCAATGAACACGACAATACACACTATAAAGAGTGGTGAAGACAGGGCTACACGACAATACACAACATAAAGAGTGGTGAAGACAGTAATACACGACAATACACATAATAAAGAGTGCTGAAGACAGGGTTATACGACAATACACAACATAAAGAGTGGTGAAGACAGGGTTATACGACAATACACGATATAAAGAGTGGTGAAGACATGGTTACATGACAATACAAAACATAAAGAGTGGTGAAGACAGGGTTACACGACAATACACAAAGTAAAGAGTGGTGAAGACAGGGTTACATGACAATACAAAACATAAAGAGTGGTGAAGACAGGGTTACACGACAATACACAAAGTAAAGAGTGGTGAAGACAGGGTTACACGACAATACACGACATAAAGAGTGGTAAAGGCAGTGTTACATGACAATACAAAACATAAAGAGAGTTGAAGAGAGGGTTACACGACAATACACAAAGTAAAGAGTGGTGAAGACAGGCTTACAGGACAATAACGACATAAAGAGTGGTAAAGGCAGTGTTACATGACAATACAAAACATAAAGAGAGGTGAAGACAGGGTTACACGACAATACACACAGTAAAGTGTGGTGAAGACAGGGTTACACGACAATATATAACATAAAGTGTGGTGAAGACAGGATTACATGACAATACACAACATAAAGAGTGGTGTAGGCAGGGTTACATGACAATACACAAAATAAAGTGTGGTGAAGACAGGGTTACACGACAATACACAACATAAAGAGTGGTGAAGACAGGGTAACACGACAATATACAACAGAGAGAATGGTGAAGACAGGGTTATACGACAATACAAAACATAAAGAGTGGTGAAGACAGTATTACACGACAATACACAATATAAAGAGTGCTGAAGACAGGGTTACACGACAATACACAACATAAAGAGTGGTGAAGACAGGGTTATACTACAATACATAACATAAAGAGTGGTGAAGACAGTATTACACGACAATACACAATAAAAAGAGTGCTGAAGACAGGGTTACACGACAATACACAACATAAAGAGTGGTGAAGACAGGGTTATACGACAATACACGATATAAAGAGTGGTGAAGGCAGGGTTACATGACAATACAAAATATAAAGAGTGGTGAGGACAGGGTTACACGACAATACATAAAGTAAAGAGTGGTGAAGACAGGGTTACACGACAATACACGATATAAAGAGTGGTAAAGGCAGAGTTACATGACAATACAAAACATAAAGAGAGTTGAAGACAGGGTTACACGACAATACACAAAGTAAAGAGTGGTGAAGACAGGCTTACAGGACAATAACGACATAAAGAGTGGTGAAGGCAGGGTTACATGACAATACAAAACATAAAGAGTGGTGAGGACAGGGTAACACGATAATACATAAAGTAAAGAGTGGTGAAGACAGGGTTACACGACAACACACGACATAACGAGTGGTGAAGCCAGGGTTACATGACAATACAAAACATAAAGAGAGGTGAAGACAGGGTTACACGACAATACACAAAGTAAAGAGTGATGAAGACAGGGTTACACGACAATACACAACATAAAGTGTGGTGAAGATAGGGTTACATGACAATACACAACATAAAGAGTGATGACGACAGGGATACATGACAATACAAAACATAAAGGGTGGTGAAGACAGGGTTACACGACAATACACAACATAAAGAGTGGTGAAGACAGGGTTACACGACAATACACAACATAATGGGTGGTGAAGACAGGGTTACACGTCATAAAAAGTGGTGAAGACAGGGTTACACGACAATACACGACATAAAGAGTGGTGATGACAGGGTTACACGACAATACACGACATAAAGCGTGGTGATGACAGGGTTACACAACAATACACGACAAAAATAGTGGATACGACCGGGTTACACGACAATACACAATATAAAGATTGATGAAAACAGGGTTACAAGACAATACACAACATAAAGAGTGGTGAAGACAGGGTTACTGGACAATACACAACATAAAAAGTGGTGAAGGCAGGATTACACGACAATACACAACATAAAGAGCGGTGAAGGCAGGGTTACACGAAAATACACAACATAAAGGATGGTGAAGGCAGGTTACACGACAATACATAACATAAAGTGAGGAGAAGGCAGGGTTACACGACAATACACAACATAAAAAGTGGTGAAGGCAGGGTTACACGACAATATATAACATAAATTATGTAGAAGGCAGGGTTGCACGACAATACACAACATAAAGAGTAGTGAAGGCATGGTTGCACGACAATACATAACATAAAGTGTGGAGAAGGCAGGGTTAAACGACAATATACAACACGACAATACACAACGTAAAGAGTGGTGATGACAGAGTTACACGACAATATTCAACGTAAATAGTGGTGAAGACACGTTACACTAAAAAGTAGCGAGAACAGGGTTAAACGACAATACACAACATATGGAGTGCCGAAGACATGGTTATACGACAATACACGACATAAAGTAAAGTGTAGCGAAGACAGGGTTACAGGACAATACACAACATAAAGAGTGGCGAAGGCAGGGTTATACGACACAACAGAACATAAAGGATGTAGAAGACAGAGTTACAAGACATAAAGAGTGGTGAAGACAGGGTTACACGACAATACACAACATAAAGAGTGGCGCAGACAGGGTTACACGACAATATACAACATAAAGAGTGGCGAAGACAGGGTTACACGACAATATACAACGTAAAGAGTTGTGAAGACAGATTACACGACAATACACAACATGAAGAGTGATGAAGACAGGGTTACACGACACTACACAACATAAGGTGTGGTGAAGACAGCGTCACATGACAATACACGACATAAAGAGTGATGAAGACAGGGTTACACGACAATACACGATATAAAGAGTGGTGAAGACATGGTTACACGACAAAACACGACAAAAAGTGTGGTGAAGACATGGTTACACGACAATACATGACATAAAGTGGGGTGATGATAGGGTTACACGACAATACACGACATAAAGAGTGGCGAAGACAGGGTTATACGACAAAACAGAACATAAAGGGTGTTGAAGACAGTGTTACACGACATAAAGAGTGGTGAGACAGGGTTACTCGACAATACACAACATATGTTGGGGTGAATACAGGGTTACACGACAATACACAACATAAAGAGTGGTGAAGACAGGGTTACACGACAATACACGACTTAAAGATTGGTAAAGACATGGTTACACGACAATACACGACAATACACGACAAAAAGTGTGGTTAAGACATGGTTACACGACAATACATGACATAAAGTGTGGTGATGATAGGGTTACACGACAATACACGACATAAAGTGTGGTGAAGACAGGGTTACACGACAATACACAACATAAGGTGTTGTGAAGACATAGTTACACTACACTACACAACGTAAAGTGTGGTGAAGACAGGGTTACACGGCAATACACAACATAAAGTGTGGTGAAGACAGGGTTACACGACAATACACAACATAAAGACTGATGAAGGCAGGGATACACGACAAGAAGACAGGGTTTCACGACAATACAAAAGATAAAGAGTGGTGAAGACAGGGTTACACGACAATACACAACATAAGTGAGGTGTAGACAGGGTTACACGACAATACACAACATAAAGTGTGGAAAAGGCAGGGTTACACGACAATATACAATACGACAATACACAACGTAAAGAGTGGTGGTGATGACAGAGTTACACGACAATATACAACGTAAATAGTGTTGAAGACAGGGTTACACGACATAAAGAGTGTTGAAGACAGGGTAACACGACAATACACAACATAAAGAGTGGCGAAGACAGGGTTACACGACAATATACAACGTAAAGAGTGGTGAAGACAGGTAACACGACAATACACAACATGAAGAGTGATGAAGACAGGGTTACACGACACTACACAACATAAGGTGTAGTGAAGACAGGGTTACATGACAATACACAACATAAAGAGTGGTGAAGACAGGGTTACACGGCCATACACGACATAAAGAGTGGTGAAGACATGGTTACACGACAATACACGACAAAAAGTGTGGTGAAGACTTGGTTACACGACAATACATGACATAAAGTGTGGTGATGATAGGGTTACACGACAATACACGACATAAAGAGTGGCGAAGACAGGGTTATACGACAAAACAGAACATAAAGGGTGTTGAAGACAGGGTTACACGACATAAAGAGTGGTGAAGACAGGGTTACACGACAATACACAATGTAAAGAGTGGTGAAGACAGAGTTACACGACAATATACAACGTAAAGAGTGATGAAAACAGGTTACACGACAATACACAACATGAAGAGTGCTATAGACAGGGTTACACGACAATACACAACATAAGGTGTGGTGAAGACATGGTTACATGACAATACACAACATAAAGAGTGGTGAGGACAGGGTTACACGACAATACAGGACAAAAAGTGTGGTGAAGACATGGTTACACGACAATACATGACATAAAGTGTGGTGATGATAGGGTTACACGACAATAAACGACATAAGAAGTGGTGAAGATAGGGTTACACGACAATACAGAACATAAAGTGTGGTGAAGACATAGTTACACGACAATACACAACGTAAAGTGTGGTGAAGGCAGGGTTACACGACAATACGCAACGTAAAGAGTGGTGAAGACAGGGTTAGACGACAATACACGACAAAAGTGGTGAAAACAGGGTTACACGACAATACACGACAAAAAGTGTGGTGAAGACAGGGTTACACGACAATACATGACATAAAGTGTGGTGATGATAGGGTTACACGACAATACACGAGATAAGGAGTGGTGAAGACAGGGTTACACGACACTACACAAAATAAAATGTGGTGAAGACATAGTTACATGACAATACACAACGTAAAGTGTGGTGAAGGCAGGGTTACACGACAACACGCAACGTAAAGAGTTGTGAATACAGGGTTACACGACAATATACAACATAAAGTGTGGTGAAGACAGGGTTACACGACAATACACGACAAAAAGTGTGGTGAAGACAGGGTTACACGACAATACATGACATAAAGTGTGGTGAAGACAGGGTTACACGACAATACACAACATAAGGTGTGGTGAACACATAGTTACACGACAATACACAACGTAAAGAGAGGTGAAGGCAGGGTTACACTACACTTCACAACATAAGGTGTGGTGAAGACAGGGTTACATGGCAATACACAACATAAAGAGTGGTGAGGACAGGGTTACACGACACTACAGGACATAAGTGTGGTGAAGACATGGTTACACGACAATACATGACATAAAGTGTGGTGATGACAGGGTTACACGACAATACACAACATAAGGTGTGGTGAAGACATGGTTACATGACAATACACAACATAAAGAGTGGTGAGGACAGGGTTACACGACACTACAGGACAAAAAGTGTGGTGAAGACATGGTTACACGACAATACATGACATAAAGTGTGGTGATGATAGTGTTACACGACAATACACGACATAAGAAGTGGTGAAGAAAGGGTTACACGACAATACACGACAAGAGTGGTGAAAACAGGGTTACACGACAATACATGACAAAAAGTGTGGTGAAGACAGGGTTACACGACAATACATGACATAAAGTGTGGTGATGATAGGGTTACACGACAATACACGACATAAAGAGTGGCGAAGACAGGGTTACACGACAATACACAACATAAAGTGTGGTGAAGACATAGTTACACGACAATACACAACGTAAAGTGTGGTGAAGGCAGGGTTAAACTACAATACACAACGTAAAGATTGGAGAAGACAGGGTCACACGACAATACACAACATAAAGTGTGGTGAAGACAGGGTTACACGACAATACACATCATAAAGAGTGGTGAAGGCAGGGTTACACGACAATACACAACATAAAGAGTAGTGAAGACATAGTTCCCGACAATACACAACGTAAAGTGTGGTGAAGGCAGGGTTACACTACAATACACAACGTAAAGAGTGGTGAAGACAGGGTTATACGACAATACACTACATAAAGTGCGGTGAAGACAGGGTTACACGACAATACACAACATAAAGAGTGGTGAAGGCAGGGTTACACGACAAGAAGACAGTGTTACACGACAATACAAAACATAAAGAGTGACGGAGACAGGGTTACACGACAATACACAACATAAGTGAGGTGAAGACAGGGTTAAACGACAATACACAACATAAATAGTGGTGAAGGCAGGGTTACACGACAATACACAACATAAAGAGTCGTGAAGACAGGGTTGCAGGACAATACACGACATAAAGAGTGGTGAAGACAGAGTTATACGACAATACACACCATAACGAGTGATGAAGACACGGTCATAAGACAATACACAACATAAAGAGTGGTGAACACACGCTTACACGACAATACACAACATAAGGAATGGTAAAGACAGATTTACTGGATAATACACAACATAGAGAGTGGTGAAGGCAGACTTACACGACAATACACAACATAAGGAATGGTAAATTCAGATTTACTCGACAATACACAACATAAAGAGTGGTGGAGGCAGGGTTACCGACAATTCACAACATGAAGAGTGGTGAAGGCAGGGTTACACTACAATACACAACATAAAGAGTGGTGAACACAGGCTTACACGACAATAAACAACATGAAGAGTGGTGAAGGCAGGGTTACACTACAATACACAACATAAAGAGTGGTGAAAGCAGGGTTACACTACAATACACAACATAAAGAGTGGTGAAGGCAGGGTTATACTACAGTACACAACATAAAGAGTGGTGAAGGCAGGGTTACTCGACAATACACAACATAAAGAGTGGTGAAGACAGGGTTACACGACAATACACGACATAAGAGTGGTGAAGGCAGGGTTACAAGACAATACACGACAAAATGTGTGGTGAAGACAGGGTTACACGACAATACATGACATAAAGTGTGGTGATGCTAGAGTTACACGACAATACACGACATAAAGTGTGGTGAAGACAGGGTTACACGACAATACACAACATAAGGTGTGGTGAAGACATAGTTACACGACAATACACAACGTAAAGAGAGGTGAAGGCAGGGTTACACTACACTACACAACGTAAAATGTGGTGAAGACAGAGTTACACGACAATACACAACATAAAGTGTGGTAAAGACAGGGTTACACGACAATACACAACATAAAGAGTGATCGAGGCAGGGTTACACGACAAGAAGACAGGGTTACACGGCAAAATAAAAGATAAAGAGTGGTGAAGACAGGGTTACACGACAATACACAACATAAGTGAGGTGTAGACAGGGTTACACGACAATACACAACATAAAGTGTGGAAAAGGCAGGGTTACACGACAATATACAACACAACAATACACAACGTAAAGAGTGGTGGTGATGACAGAGTTACACGACAATATACAACGTAAATAACAACATAAAGAGTAGCGAGGACAGGGTTACACGACAATACACAACATAAGGAGTGCCGAAGACATGGTTATACGACAATACACGACATAAAGTTTAGCGGAGACAGGGTTACACGACACTACACAACATAAAGAGTGGCGAAGACAGGGTTATACGACAAAACAGAACATAAAGGGTGTTGAAGACAGGGTTACAAGACATAAAGAGTGTTGAAGACAGGGTAACACGACAATACACAACATAAAGAGTGGCGAAGACAGGGTTACACGACAATATACAACGTAAAGAGTGGTGAAGACAGGTTACACGACAATACACAACATGAAGAGTGATGAAGACAGGGTTACACGACACTACACAACATAAGGTGTGGTGAAGACAGCGTTACATGACAATACACAACATAAAGAGCGGTGAAGACAGGGTTACACGACAATACACGACATAAAGTGTGGTGAAGACATGGTTACACGACAATACACGACAAAAAGTGTGGTGAAGACATGGTTACACGACAATACATGACACAAAGTGTGGTGATGATAGGGTTACACGACAATACACGACATAAAGAGTGGCGAAGACAGAGTTATACGACAAAACAGAACCTAAAGGGTGTTGAAGACAGGGTTACACGACATAAAGAGTGGTGAAGACAGGGTTACACGACAATACACAATGTAAAGAGTGGTGAAGACAGAGTTACACGACAATATACAACGTAAAGAGTGGTAAAAACAGGTTACACGACAATACACAACATGAAGTGTGCTGAAGACAGGCTTACACGACAATACACAACATAAGGTGTGGTGGAGACAGGGTTACATGACAATACACAACATAAAGAGTGGTGAGGACAGGGTTACACGACACTACAGGACAAAAAGTGTGGTGAAGACATGGTTACACGACAATACATGACATAAAGTGTGGTGATGATAGGGTTACACGACAATACATGACATAAGAAGTGGTGAAGACAGGGTTACACGACAATACAGAACATAAAGTGTGGTGAAGACATAGTTACACGACAATACACAACGTAAAGTGTGGTGAAGGCATGGTTACACGACAATACGCAACGTAAAGAGTGGTGAAGACAGGGTTACACGACAATACACAACATAAAGAGTGGTGAAGACAGGGTTACACGACAATACACGACAAGAGTGGTGAAAACAGGGTTACACGACAATACACGACAAAAAGTGTGGTGAAGACAGGGTTACACGACAATACATGACATAAAGTGTGGTGATGATAGGGTTACACGACAATACACGACATAAAGAGTGGTGAAGACAGGGTTACACGACAATACACATAATAAAGTGTGGTGAATACATAGATACACGACAATACACAACGTAAAGTGTGGTGAAGGCAGGGTTAAACTACAATACACAACGTAAAGAGTGGTGAAGACAGGGTTACACGACAATACACAACATAAAGTGTGGTGAAGACAGAGTTACACGACAATACACATCATAAAGAGTGGTGAAGGCAGGGTTACACGACAATACACAACATAAAGAGTAGTGAAGACATAGTCCACGACAATACACAACGTAAAGGGTGGTGAAGGCAGGGTTACACTACAATACACAACGTAAAGAGTGGTGAAGACAGGGTTATACGACAATACACTACATAAAGTGCGGTGAAGACAGGGTTACACGACGATACACAACATAAAGAGTGGTGAAGGCAGGGCTACACGACAAGAAGACAGTGTTACACGACAATACAAAACATAAAGAGTGGTGAAGACAGGGTTACACGACAATACACAACATAAGTGAGGTGAAGACAGGGTTACACGACAATACACAACATAAATAGTGGTGAAGGCAGGGTTACACGACAATACACAACATAAAGAGTCGTGAAGACAGGGTTGCAGGACAATACACGACATAAAGAGTGGTGAAGACAGAGTTATACGACAAAACACACCATAACGAGTGGTGAATACACGGTCATAAGACAATACACAACATAAAGAGTGGTGAACACAGGCTTACACGACAATACACAACATAAGGAATGGTAATGACAGATTTACTGGACAATACACAACATAAAGAGTGGTGAAGGCAGACTTACACGACAATACACAACATGAAGAGTGGTGAAGGCAGGGTTACACTACAATACACAACATAAAGAGTGGTGAACACAGGCTTACACGACAATAAACAACATGAAGAGTGGTGAAGGCAGGTTTACACTACAATACACAACATAAAGAGTGGTGAAGGCAGGGTTACACTACAATACACAACATAAAGAGTGGTGAAGGCAGGGTTATACTACAATACACAACATAAAGAGTGGTGAAGGCAGGGTTACTCGACAATACACAACATAAAGTGTGGTGAAGACAGGTTACACGACAATACACGACATAAGAGTAGTGAAGGCAGGGTTACAAGACAATACACGTCATAAGAGTGGTGAAGGCAGGGTTACCGACATGGAATGGTCAGTAGGCAATACGGCCTGCTGCTTAGCTTTTCAGTTTGATATACTATTTGTATTATTACGTTATAAGAAATGAACAGATAAAAAACATACACTGTTAACATAGTTTACGTTTATTTTGAGATTTTATGTTATTCATTTGGAATACGGATCAACATATAGTATTTTACATATCACAAAACGCAGAATATTCTATTTCAGACATGCCGGAATTCAGTGTGTTGTCATTAGCGGCTATGCGAAGAGTGCTGGCTATGAGGTAGGAGAAACAGAGGAGCGAGTCAAACAGCTGGCGAACTCTTGGAATGCGGTGTACGTTGCTGGTGGATGGAGACTCGTGTTTCCACTGTGGGCATGTCGAGCTGTAGTTGGACACTCGACCGGATCTTACACAAAAGTGGAAACAAAAGGTAATTATAAATCAACATAATGTAAATGTGTGTGTGCGTGCTCTTTTGCTTTCGGCAAATAGGCATTTACTTTAAGTCAATTCTAATCGTTCATACTGTTTTCTGCTGATAACAGAGGAATTTATTTTCACATTCCATTGTTTTATCATGGGATGTTCTATGTAACAATGGGAAACGACCGCATATTTATAAATTCGTAAAGCCATTTGCTTTTGATATCATTTTTTCGTTAAACTTGATTGAAATTAATGTTGAATATGCAAGGATGGAATTTGTTAAACACTGAATAGTAGAAACACTTTTAGTATAGGTCTTTCCTAATCCGTTTGGAGACCTTGGTGACTCAGTGGGAAGCACTTTCGACTCTGAATTCGGAGAGGTAAATAGCGAGGTCCCGTGTATTTGAGCCTGTCCTTTTAGCACGTTAAAGAACCAAGGAATCCATTCGTTAGCAAGACTAGGGCTGATATCTCTGTATTCTGTCCCTCCCTCAGTGGCGTTCCGCAATAACGTGAACAATGTATTGTGTTGATAAACAACTATTCATTCAGCCATTATTGATCCGTTTAAAGGCAGAACAGTAGGATTTTAGAATCGAAATTGTAACGGTTGATTTTAATTAAATTCTGTTTATCATGAATGTCATAATATGTAGTCTATATCATACAAATAATGATACTGTTTATATCTTACCTTAAGGACAGGCCGTTCGTGAAAAGGAAGAAGAGTCCGCGGGAGTGACTATTATGCAGCTTAACGAGTACTACTTCCTCACCGACCCGGAAGAGTTCATCTATGTTGCCTTTCCTACAGAGTCCCGTTGGCAGCTTCTTTCCCGCCCTTGGTCATTACAAAAGTTCGTGGAGGTACCGCACTGTCGACAGACCTATTTTAAAGAAAAAGTGGAGATAACAAGTAAATTCAACTGCAGACTAAAAACAGTAGATGGGGAATGCAATGTAGAAGTAACTTGTGACAAACCGGAAGCTATGACCATGGATTATGAATTATTTTATAACCATAAAGAATCAGGTCACGAGATATCGTCCAGTTTGCAATTGAACAATTTTGTGTTTTTAAACAGATTCGAGTCTAAATGGAATTTTGGTATAAGATTTCCCGAAACTGGAGTTTATAAGCTAGAAATAACTGGCGGTAGGGGTTACGAGACAGATATATGCTATTTTAAGATATACTGCGATGAAGCACAAGAAAACTGTAAGCCGCTTCCGGTAAATACCGGAAGCATCGGATATGGACCTAGTATGGAGACCGAACTGGCGGGTATCAAGGCAACCTCTCACAATAACGGTCTCGTAAAAGTGGCAGCAAATAAACAAATAGAATTCAAATTTAACTTGACGAGGGCCGTCGGTGTCAAAACCGAACTAGCACACAGTACAATGTCAAAAGAAGAACTAGAAAAGTGCGTCAAACAAACACAAAATAGCAGAAACCTAAACGTTTTGGTAACGGTCCCGGAGAAGGGCGAATACGCATTACAATTGCACGCAAAACAAAACGGCGAAGGGTCATTTAAAAACGTGTGCAACTATTTGCTGACGTCTGAAGACGGCAGGAAGAAACGTACACGAGCATGGGAGGTACAAACTAGTTATTTAAAAAAAACATGATTTACTGATACCTTTATTATTTATTCTTCGTAGAACAATGTAAGGCGTGCACACCTAGTCACGGTAAAACCATGTAAGGCGTGCACACCTGGTCACGGTAGAACTATGTTTAGGTGTGCACACCTGGTCACGGTAAAACTATGTAAGGTGTGCACACCAGGTCACGATAAAACTATGTAAGGCGTGCACACCCGGTCACGGTTAAACTATGTAAGGCGTGCACACCTGGTCACGGTACAATTATGTAAGGCGTGCACTCCCAGTCACGGTAAAACTATGTAAGGCGTGCACAACTGGTCACGGTAAAACTATGTAAGACGTGCACACCTGGTCACGAAAAAGCGCTTTTCTATTTGTTAACGGTTTCTTTTCTCAGACCTTAATACCAAACGTTTTGAGCTATGATAGAAAAACAACAACTGATATTGATGTTTCAAAAGTTGTATCAGTTGCAATGACAAAACTAAGAGCAAAGGATATGTTTATAGTTTAATAATGTTTTGTTTAATGTATACAGGATATTTGTTGGTTTGGAGTGAATATAGGATTTATTTTCATCGAGAAGCGAAAAAACTTATATTTTCACGAGTAAAAATATTTGAGTTTTCTCACTTTGAGATGAAAATAAATCCTATATGCACGTGAAACCAAGAAATATTCTATTTATTATATACTCATAACCTTTGAGTATATAATAAATATACGTCAACAACGGCAGCAGCGGTATTACGTCATTTTCGGTATTTCACATGTGAAATATAAACAATGAAAATAGTAGGTTTTATTTTAATCATAAAATCCACTATTTCACTGTAAAGTATATAATAAATTTAGGTATTTTCATATCAGCAAACAGTATTATAATATATCTAATAATACATGACATATTACACATGCATGGCAACTACTTACTACATATAACCGTATTTATGGTCGAAATTTGAAGCTAGAATCCTCTCGTACTAGTATTTGTTTAAACATAACATATATTATTACTATTTCTCAGAAAATCCTATTCACAGAATATAAACTATTATTTAAGCTTAAAACACAAAGTAAATTGATATGTTTTAGTTTGTAACTATGTTTGATGGTTACTTTTGAAACAAATGATTTAACATACTATTAACCAAAGTAGTATAGTTAATGCTGCAACGCAATATCAATATCTGTATACATAAGTTTATAATGGTAACACAGCATTAATCGTATTCATTTTTGCAATAAATACGTTTTTTCTTTTCCAGAATCCTGTTGAGAAAAATGTCAGAAACAACGTCCAGTCTATGTCGAAGTCTAAAGGTACTAAAGATATAGAGGATCTTGAAAAAGCAATAAACAAGTTTGAACAACTTGACCTGGACGACAAAGGAGATCTAGCGTCCGCACAAGAAGCCTTAGAGTTCAAGAAAATTCAAAAAGGTAAGTAAAAATTGAATCATGATACAATGTGCTATAAAATGAGTCGTTGTTAAAACGGTCAATCAGTATATTATCTTAAAACAAAATAGAGGAGAATGTTAAATATAAATACCGGGTCCTTCACCTATATTCACTTTTGAGTAGATATGGCATGTTGAAGGACATATACCACTATAATGGGGGTTAGGGGTTGCACCTTATATTACCTCATTAAAATTCTATAATATAAAAAACCGAGTCTCCTACTTTTCTCTCTTGTTTGTGTTCGTTCAAAGCATCACTGTTTGTATATTTATTGTTCAATCGTTAACATTTTATGTAATTTACTAACGTATAACACGAATTCAATAAAACGTATGCTTTCAAAGGGTCCAGCTAAGGTAGACACAAACTACTGAAAACAATATAAAGAAACCCTAATATAACATTAGTGCAAATGGAAAGTTATGCATTTTGCAAAGCGATAAAATGTCTCTAAACGACGCGAAGGTGATGAACCCTCTAGTTTTGTTTCTTGCTATGTAAACTTACGCTTATCCAGGAGTGAATCATGTGTCTATTCTGAAAAGTATGCATATAAATTCAGTGATTGCATATAAAATTCTGCATATTGCAAATGGGTTAATTTTCTTCGTTTTTGAAACGGTTTCTTTTAAATTATTTTATTAAAAAGGAGAAGCTTTTCTCTATTTTGTGCAAAACGTACATATAATTAAAAGGGGAATAATTACTCACTTACATAAGGATACAGGTACATTATTCTTTTTGCAAATATGTATAGTGTTACTATTTCATTGACGTACAGAGTAAATGTCAATGTTGCTTATTGCAAAGGGAAGTAATGCCTCTATTTCGATTTTGCAAAAGCTACACATACATTCAGTTTCTTGTAAAAAGCAATAAAATTAAATATTGCTTCTATATCGTTTCATTTAAAGGATCTATTAAAATGATAGATATTGCAACGGGGACCAATGTCTTTATATCGTTTCTGAAAGGCATACATGTAAATTATGAATTTTGCAAAGGAGATTTATGTCTATAGTTTGCCTTTGTCTGTAACGGATACAGGTTAAGTATACATATTGCAAATGTAGCACTACGGGGTCGTATGCTATGCTTGGTACATTTAATAACAAGGTCAGGACTTCGCATTGTGATTTCCATAATTTATTGGTACATATAAAACAGTCCAAATAATAACACATTCATAATCCTGTTATATATATAAACATATCCGTTTCGTATAGTGGTTTTTAGTACGTCCATTTGTTAACTAATTAAATAGTCCCTATTATTAAATGTCTTAGGTTCACAAAGTACAATAGTATTTAGAAACTTTCAAATGTTCAAATCTTCCAATTAGTATGTAACGATGATTGCCCTACTATACTGGCTTACATAGTATAGTTTAACTTATCCCACACCCTGTCTTAGACTGCGGGGATCCATCTTACAAGACAGACCGACTCTCCACTACTCAACCACCGACACCAGACTCTCTACTCCCGACTCCGCTAGACTTTCTGTGCGCTCAGTATTATCCTAGAAGATTACCCATACTGCTTTTCGGCAGTTAGTCATGCCTCACATATGGCATCGACCTGTGCAGCTACAGGTTAACGCCATGATGATTACCAAATTGTATGCATAAATTACCCACAAGACCTTTCAGCGAATGGTCTCCACTAATATGGCAATACCTCTTAATTCCCGGAATTCATAGTTTAGAACAGTTAAACAATAACAGGTGTTTAGTTCAGATGATTAGCCAACAACTACCTGAACGTACTAGGAATCTCCCATTGCATGATTAGTTATAAGAGGGATTAACAGGGGTGTACTTAATTACAATTGTGTTACATTTGTAACTGTTAGGTTAAGTACAGTGGCAAGGCTGTAGTGTTACACAAAGTGTATAATGCATTTGCAAAAAACTTGCTTATAGCAATGAGGACACACAGCTTTATTTTGGTTCTATAAAGGAAACATTTACAGTATGCTTGTTGGGTAGATTTACTTAGAATCTAAGATGTGCTTGTTTGTATTGCAATTACAACACTATTTAACATAAAACTGGGTTTTGGACTACAACTTTGGTTGGTCAACGATAATGTAATGAATAATAATATATATTTTAAGAACTACATGATGCAATAAATAGACGTCACCTTCAAACACTGGAAAAGGCCATCACTCATGGAAAAGAGTCTAAATTTAGAGATAAGTTGGCAACTCCAATAAAGGACGCTGAAGAAGTCAGAGATCATCTCAAACACCTAAATCGTATTGCGCATGACGTGTTGGAAATGAAACAAACTACAATATCTGAGCTGCGAAGTTATAAATACCCACCACCTATTATTTACGACATTATGAGGGCCACGTTCCTGATGCTTGGTGAAAGGAAAAGCCATATTGAGGTAAGCATTGCGAACGTAAATAGTGTACAGTTTAATGCTACATTTTTTTGGCTTAATGCATATAACGTACAGCCAGACAAATTCTGCGTGAGGAATCGAGATGTCCAACGATTACGTAATCCGCTGACAATTTTACCAGCCAACAGGTATATCACCAGAGATGCCATACAAACGAATACTATGATGACAATGTGTATAAGCTAAATAATGTAACACCAAATAAATCTTCAACATTTCGTCATGTTTTAATGACATGCATGGCATTCTGTGATAATACGTTCACGCATCTTATACCTAACTTATTAATTAGTTTTAAATGTTCTGTTATTTAGTTGTAAATGACTTATAATTAAATTGCACTAATGTTCCTTTCTTATGTATCAGCTCTGGGAAGACGTGCAATTCTTGATGGGGAAGACGGGTAAGGAGGGTATGTTGCGTCGTGTCCGTCAGTTTGATACCATCAACGTTCAGCCAGACACAGCCTACGAAGTCGACAGGGTGCTGACAGACCACAATGAGACGGAAGCCAGGCTCGCTAGTGCTGGTGCTGGAACGTTTTATGTTTGGGTGAGTTTCATGTCGACATAAACAGTCAGAAGAAGTATTCCTTGGCTATCTACGGTTTTATAGAAATTACTTAAATTAATGTAAAGTGTGTGTGTTAGGGGTGTGTGGGGTTATTGGGTGGATGGAGGTGGGTCCGATTAATACAGCATTACCTTATCCTGATCAGTATGCAATGTGTCATATATAATAAATTGTTTACAATAAGATGTCTTAAAACAGTAATGTAATATATTTACTATAAATGAATGGCAGGTATTCGTTTATTAAGTAGCCAATTGTTTCTTCTTTGCCAGATTGCAATGTTTCTGCATGTTAAGTGGTTTGGCCGATATTGATTGTGCAATGTCCCGATATTGTTGTGGACCTATGATGACGTCTACCTAACTCCTGAAAGGGAGTGTAACGTTTAAGTTTTGTATTCAATCTTGTCTTATCTTGCCCCTAACGGTTTATTGAACGCTCTGGCTTCTGCCAAGTCTTTGAGTAGTTGCTTTGTGGCTTTCTATGATTTGTTTTATATTAATTTATACATGCTCATCTTTGTGTTATACTTTTATTGTCTTTTATGCTGCAAAGTTTGTTAGATGTTATAGCCTGGCGGGGATTTCTTAATTTACTCTGTATTGCTTCACTGGGATGACAATAGGGTAAGCATGATGCTTGCTGCACCCCAGAACCCGGTTTAAAACCCACCAACCGTTCCAAGGCTTCCCATTATTGTCAACGCTTTTATGTTTGTGGTGTCGCATACTTTGCTGCCTTTTTTCCTTGGTATTGTTGCTTGTTTTGAATTCCTTTGTTTCGCTTGACTGTATTATGGGAATGCTACATTTCAAATTCGACTTTTATTCCTACTGTTGTGTTACAATTATTCATGAACAAACTCTTGAGGTCACCAAACAACTGAGTTTGTAAATGCCAAGTCTTTATGAAATGACTTTGTTTTTATAGAAAAATTTGCGTTACTATATTGAAACAAATATGATATTACAATATTCATGCAATGTATATGCCCTAAATCGTACCCGTATATATTTTCTCTTCTGTTGAAACTGTTAAATCATAACCAAGCAAATGCTCAAACAAAGTTCATGTTTGCTGCTTATTTTCAGTTGAAGGACGTATCGGGTGCTATATCTGATGAAGACAACAAAACATCATAAGCACTTACTTGTAAACTCAAAGAAACAACAAAAAACATCAAGATACAACAAAAAGAAAACCAACACATTCCACTGAATAACTTCGATGAACACAGGATCTAATTTGGTTTCATCAATGATGTTGATAGAGATAACCGTTGATTTTGAAAGACATATAACGCTATTTGAATCGCTAAACCTAAAACATATCAACGGTTGAGACATTATACATCATGTTACAGGTACTCTGCCGTTCCGATATATAATTTTATGATACTCAATGTGTATATTGTGTTTTCCCTTTATGTGTCGAATCAATTGTTATAATTACAGAATATTAAAGAAACCATTGTACAAGCGTGTGTCACTTTCGGATGTGAATGTCTAAAATGTGCCACACATAAGCACATTTTATAAAAATGAGAAAAAAACAAACAAAGAAATATTCATTGTTAGGCATGCATTACACATACAAATCGACAGACGCTCACATGCACGACTAACATGTTTACCCTGTAAAATGTCACAGAAATTTTGTAAGTTGAATCTGTATATATGTGTAGATTAATATGGCATTATGCAAGTGTTATTTGGTAGGACTATGCCGTGGATGCTGATTTTGAAGAATTGTATAGCACCAGTCGGTGTATTGGTCATGTCACTTTGTAAATAATTTCTAGACATTTGGAGTAACGAAATATTTGACTTTGTTTTCATCTACACATGTACATTTTTGCAATTTACAAAATCTTAAAACTGTATTGCATATACACATATGCTACTCGCATGCTTAGATGTATCCTGCAATAGATCACTCTGCAATTATGTAATCTTCGTTTTGGTTTAAATTTTCTTTCCATATTTATTTATCGTTTTAGTCATAATACGTTTATAGGATAAAGTGGATGCATTTATTTATTTATGAACAGTGAGAGTAAGAAAGTGTTCAAATACTCCTGAACATGTATTACATTTCTTGTATTTATCATGTTTATAAGCCTGGTCTAATCATTTTAATAGTAAAAGGCGTTGGCAGCATTCTCATGTAAATTAATGACAACCTTTAATATTTTAGTCATGAGGTGAACCGGCTTCTTGTTATAGCAATATCATTAGGAACCTTTAGTTGACATACATATATATATATATATATCTTTGAATAATCTTGGAAAATGTACATTAAATTAAAAACGATTACCAGAAGAAAATTAATATGTCTTATTTGTATAAGGAGGAGGATTTAAACAATTAATGTGTAATGGGTATATCTTGTTTTAATTTTCTGTATATGCGTAGTTCGCAGAGGAAATAGGGCAAATGATATACGGAATAAATTACATTTTATAACTTTTTTCAAATCTGTAATTAACTCCCTGACGTATGCAGTACTTCCAAATGGTAAGCAATAGTGTACTTGAACATCAGAAACAATCCTCCCTTTTATACCTATACTGTTCTAGTTTAAATATCATACAAGGATGACGAGGACCTACAGACATAGGCATCATTTTAGTTAGTATTCTGACATTTAATTTTTATTTTATCCTTTGAGAATTGTATATTTCGTTTCTTTGTATTTAAGTTGTCTTTTGTCAGTCGATCAAAAAGTAATAACTTAGCTATGTACCTGCACGACAAGTGTAAATCGCAACTGGTATATTTTATAAATAAGCATACTAAGAATGTGACCTTGCAATCGCCTCCTAATGTTACGTCATACAGCATACCTTACAAACATATTATTTACGCTTATAGTTCCCATATGTCAGTCAAGATTACATCTACCAGAGTTTAGAGAAAATTAAAGGAAAGTGCATTTATGGTGGAGCTAGAAATTGAGAGTCGGGACTATCAAGCGTGGATGAGAGTCGGGACTATCAAGCGTGGATGAGAGTCGGGACTATCAAGCGTGGATGAGAGTCGGGACTATCAAGCGTGGATGAGAGTCGGGACTATCAAGCGTGGATGAGAGTCGGGACTATCAATCGTGGATGAGAGTCGGGACTATCAATCGTGGATGAGAGTCGGGACTATCAAGCGTGGATGAGAGTCGGGACTATCAAGCGTGGATGAGAGTCGGGACTATCAAGCGTGGACATATTTTGCATGGTATGCACGACCATGGCAGTTTACTTCTATTGATGTTTTGTTTAAGCAAAACTTTTATATTTCCTTTTAACTTTCAATACGTCTCAATTATATATTTGTATCTCTGTTATCTGAAAATAGTAATATTAACGTTAGCTAGATATGAAGATCGATGACATAGCCCTGTCGATATTTTCGTGGGAAATGGAAACATGTTTTATGGGCAAAGCTGGAATACTTATGTCGAAATACATAAGCCACTATCTGTGATATACTATTTATTATTGAAGCTTGTAAATATAAACAATAAAAATAAGGATCAAGAACTGACCGGATAGTTTTAGTCTTTATATAAGTCAAAGACCACATCATGGATAACGTGCGACAGCCATTCCAAATCCCAGGAAAGTAACAACATTATAAATCGATATCATATTGCTTATTTCCGTAATTAATGAGTTTTATTTGTATTATATTAATATTTACTGACATTTCATTCAACACATATTTAAAACATATTCAGGGAGAGTGGAGCATACATAGGAATCCGAGATCACCAAACTCGTACTATTGTTAATATGTCCCTACAGTGGAAAAAGTTGAGGTATGTGCCTAAAATCATTTCTTGAAATTGCAGGGTTTGGAACAACGGCTCTCCTCCTAAATATCTAATGAAATAGTGTACTGTTGGATATGTCCATGTTAGCGATTAATATTATGCTGTTATGAAACTCATCACCATTTAACATTTGGTTTCGGTAGATAAGAAACACTATGATTCTAGTTTCTAGAAACCCCCGATGTACGAAAGATACATCCATACATGCATAATTTTTACCATCTGTAATATAACGCCATGTTTAGGCTACCAGGTTTTACACCTCTAAGGACGATACATTTGTTTTGATATCTTTAGTATCATGTGTCAGACTGTTGTTCAGCTAAAATCGTATCCCTGTTTATAATATAGTATTAATATTTACATAAATATCAAAAAGTATTATAATACGAGATAAAGATAACTGTATATAAACACATTGTTATACTCTAAGGTATATTGTATCTAACCGTCCATTGCTGTTTCTGTTTAATGATGCATTTTAAATTAAATTTAGTTTGCCAGAAATATTTTACATAGATATGTTTCATTTTAGAATTTACATTGATTTACTGAATAAAGTCATTTTAAATTACAAAATAAAGTGATATGTTACTTACTTCATGTAAGATGTTTGGAGGGTCGATTTTATAAACCAATGTTCCGTAAATAATTCGTTATCATGAGTGGAATGTAATGCATAATTTCGGCTTTTACAACCTTCTAAGGATAGACACACACATTTATGAAAACTAACGCATAAAACAATATAGAACTTGGCAAACAATGTGGAACAGGACAGGAATAAACAGTTATAAACACTACCGCTTTACCCTATACAGAGGCTCCGGCTCTTTGCTGATTATGACTTTTCGATAGTTCGATAAGTGCATACGAAAAGTACGTCCCGTTAAAAGCTCTTCAGCTTTTGAGATAAAATTACGTATTTTGCTCACCGGAAGTTGGAAATGACATAGAGAATATCTCATCAGTGTGATACGAAAAATATGTCATGATAACACATTGTAATTCGGTTAAAAAAAGAGTTCGAAGAAAGAGATTTTTAACCGAATTACAATGCGTTCGAGACTGTTGATTATTCTATTTATTATATACCCATCATTGCTTTTTTAAGGATATTTAATTGAAAATACTTTCCCTCACCTACCTCGTGCCCTCCACGCAAGGTGCCCTCGCGTATGAATACATTTGGCAGATTTTATCTATCTATCTTCGGCGCATTTTCCTATCACCGAAGTTATTTTTCACATCTTCGATTAACTTCGGTACTAGAAAATCTTCGGTGTACACACAAGCTCGCACTGTCACCGACGATTGTGTGAACAATTCCCGAAGATTTTCTTTATGTTAAAATAATCTTCGCTCAGGATAATCTTCGCTCGCACTGTCACCGAAGATTTTGTGACCGATACCGTAATTATCTTCGGTGGCAAACAAAATCCTCGCTAACTTACTACGCTATCAGCGAAGATTTTGCCAACGCTAAAATATCTTCGGCTCACACATGAAAAATCTTCGGCACACCCAGAGATTTTGTGACTATGCCTAAGATTTTGTATTTACTCAGAGACGTGATGTTTGTCTGAAATCTTCGGTACATACTAATCCAGTCTACAATCTAGGCTAGTATTGCTGAAAACAGTCCCCGAGCATCCATTCTAGGCGAGTAGTGCTGGAAACATTCCCCCGGCATCCAGTCTTTTACTGCTGGAAACAATTCGATCGGCATCCAGTACAGGCTATTACTGCTGGAAACAGTCCATCTGGCATCCAGTCTAGGCTAGTACTGTTGAAAACAGTACCCCACTTCATCCAGTCTAGGCTAGTACTGCTGGAAACAGTCCACCTGGCATCCAGTCTAGGATAGTACTGCTGGAAACAGTCTACCTGGCATCCAGTCTAGGCTAGTACTGTTGGAAACAGCCCCCACCCCATCCATCCCCTGGTATCCACTCTAGGCTAGTACTGTTGGACTGGATGAACAACATAGAGATATGTAAAACAAATATAAAAAAAATGGGTGGTGGTGATTACTGATGGGGTGGGGGATGGTTGGGGATGGTGAGTGTGGGTGGGGCGGGGGCGGGGGCGGGGACGGGGACGGACAGAAATATGAAAAAAAAAAAACTCTCCCTCACCCACCTCGTGCCCTCCACGCAAGGTGCTCTCGCGTCTGAAAATATTTGGCAGTTTTGGAAGTCAGCCGTCAAAATTAATGGTTGAAATCAATAGCAATTTATAGTACCATTGATTAAATACAAAAATAGTAAAAAAGGAGTTCCGGCAAAGTGATATCTATGGAAAGCCATAGGGGACCCCCGAAGTTATTAATTTTTGTACTCTATTTTCTATATGATTTTTCTTCGGGGCATTTTTCTATCACCGAAGTTATTTTTCACATCTTCAATTAAACTTCGGTACTATCTTTGGCACATTTTTCTATCGCCGAAGTTATTTTTTTCACATCTTCGATTAACTTCGGTACTAGAAAATATTCGGTGTACACACAAGCTCGCACTATCACCGACGATTGTGTGAACAATTCCCGAAGATTTTCTTTATGTTAGAATAATCTTCGCTCAGAATAATCTTCGCTCGCACTGTCACCGAAGATTTTGTGACCGATACCGTAATTATCTTCGGTGGCAAACAACATCTTCGCTAACTTATTACGCTATCAGCGAAGATTTTGCCAACGCTAAAATATCTTCGGCTCACACATGAAAAATCTTCGGCACCCCCTGTGATTTTGTGACTATGCCGAAGATTTTGTATTCGCGTAGAGACGTGATGTTTGTCTGAAATCTTCTGTACATACTAATCCAGTCTACAACATAGGCTAGTATTGCTGAAAACAGTCCCGAGCATCCATTCTAGGCGAGTAGTGCTGGAAACATTCCCCCGGCATCCAGTCTTTTACTGCTGGAAACAATTCACGCGGCATCCAGTCCAGGCTAGTACTGCTGGAAACAGTCCACCTGACATCAAGTCTAGACTAGTACTGTTGGAAACAGCACCCCTCTTCATCCAGTCTAGGCTAGTACTGCTGGAAACAGTCCACCTGACATCAAGTCTAGACTAGTACTGTTGGAAACAGCACCCCTCTTCATCCAGTCTAGGCTAGTACTGCTGGAAACAGTCCACCTGACATCAAGTCTAGGATAGTACTGCTGGAAACAGTCCACCTGGCATCCAGTCTAGGCTATTACTGTTGGAAACAGCCCCCCACCCCATCCATCCCCTGGTATCCACTCTAGGCTAGTACTGTTGAGATTTTGTGACTATGCCGAATATTTTGTATTCGCGCAGAGACTGAGGTGGAGGATGGTTGGGGATTGTGAGTGGGGGTGGGGCGGAGGTGGGGGCGGACAGAAATATGTTTAAAAAAAAATCGGTTTCGAGAATGTGTGGAAGGGATGGGGGGAAGGAGGGAGGCGAAACAAACTGATAAATTGATAAAACAAAACAACATAGAGATATGTAAAAAAAAATCAAAACGGGTGGTGGTGATGAAGGGGTGGGAGATGGTTGGGGGATGTAAAATATGTAAAAAAAAAATCAAAAAAAAATCGGGTTTTGAGTGTGTGTGTGTGGTGGTGGGGTGTGTGGGGTGGGGGGAGGTGTGGAGGGGGCGTGTGGGCGATGGGGTTATGGGACGGCGCGACTACAAAATCTTCGACATAGTCACAAAATCTCCGGGTGCCGAAGATATTTTATGTGTGCACCGAAGATATTTTAGCGGTGACAAAATCTTCGCTGATAGTGTGATAGCGAGGATTTTGTTTGCCACCGAAGATAATTTCGGTATCGGTCACAAAATCTCCGGTGACAGTGTGAGCGAAGATTATTCTGAGCTGAGATTATTTTAACATAAAGAAATAAAAATCTTCGGGAATTGTTCACAACATCGTCGGTGATAGTGCGAGCTTGTATGTACGCCGAAGATTTCCTAGTACCGAAGTTAATCGAAGAAAAATGTGCCGAAGATAGTACCGAAGTCAATCGAAGATGTGAAAAAATAAATTCGGCGATAGAAAAATGCGCCGAAGATAGTACCGAAGTTAATCGAAGATGTGAAAAAATAATTTCGTCGATAGAAAATGCGCCGAAGAAAAAACATATAGAAAATATAGTAAAACAATTAATGACTTCGGGTCCCCTACGGCTTTCCATAGATATAATCATACCAGTGACGATATAGAAACAATATATCACTGATCATTATGGTGTGACGATATCGCTTTTGTCTGATACTAAAAATATGTCACTGAGAAATCCTTATAAATCACTGATAGGTATATAATAAATTCCTGCATATAGCGTAAAAAGAAGTATATCAAGTTATAGAAACGGGCTATAGGGAATTATGTAAACTATAGGTAGATTTGTTTATTATACGCGTAGTTCAATTTCTGGTGCCATCGTCAGATTTTATAAATAATAAGTTCTGTTATATCTCCTTTCCTTCACACCACGCCTGATCATGTGTGTAACAAAATGAGTGCATATTTACTTAGAGTTTTTAACTGTGTTTGTCGGGGCCTCATTTCCCCTGATTTTTCACAGGAATTTTGGTAGATTTTTGCCAAGCGCATCACTTTTAATCGATGCCTATATCTAAGAAATGATCTTTTACTTGATTCATTCTATTGATAAAGAATAAGTTGTTTTGGCGTTTATTTCATCAAAATCCAAATTCAACTGTTAAAATGATTTTACAAGCTGGATATTATGAGTTAATTTGCCAGTATTTACCAGTACGGGTGCCAGTATTTACCAGTACGGGTGCCAGTATTTACCAGTACAGGTGCCAGTATTTACCAGTGCGGGTGCCAGTATTTACCAGTGCGGGTGCCAGTATTTACCAGTGCGGGTGCCAGTATTTACCAGTGCGGGTGCCAGTATTTACCAGTGCGGGTGCCAGTATTTACCAGTGCGGGTGCCAGTATTTACCAGTGCGGGTGCCAGTATTTACCAGTGCGGGTGCCAGTATTTACCAGTGCGGGTGCCAGTATTTACCAGTACGGGTGCCAGTATTTACCAGTACTGGCCTAATGAATGTATAGAACAAAATTACGACACTACGTGCAGTCCGAGCAGTCCGAATAACATGACATTTGCACATATAACATATGTGTTTCACCAGGTATCCGTGTAGGGACTGTATATATGGGTGTCGAAATCATAAGAACTTGTCACAGGATCGCACGCCATTATCCAGGGTAGTTAGTGACCAATATCATAATAGCAAGGGGTAAGTCAAATCTATTTTATTTGTTGTAAATTATTGTCATATTTAAATTGTTGTTCTGAAGTAAATATCTGCCGGTAAAAGCCATAGATAGCAGGATACTGTCTTTAATTCTTGTACTTTTTCAAACGTCAGAATATTTTAGCAAATTATTGTCTGATAAGATTATTGGGGCATATTAGTTCTTGAGCTAGCTGTAGACCCCCCCCCCCCTCCCCCCCCAGGGGGAATTTTGTAGGCTATGATTTTCTGAAAGAACATACATTAAGCTTCAAAATGAGACATGTGTGCCATCTGAGCGTTGGGGCTTTAATGAGTTTTGGGGGAAAACGTTGCGTTTTTAGACGAAAATCGCCGAAATCTGGAATTATTTTTTAGAAAAAGAATGGAATATATTAGAACCAATTTGAATTGATGGAATCTTTCTCGGAATGCACCTCTACGTGTTCCACCATATAATTTATGGATCCGATACTTAAATATTGAGATTTTGGGTAAAAATGTTAAAAAATTGAATAAAATCGCTGATTTCTGTAATACATTGGGGGTATTTAACTAAAATTAGAAATATATCTAATACAATAGAAAAAAGAAATATTATAACCTTTTTGGGCAGGGTAAGTTCCAGTGATTAAACAGAAAAAAGTTCCAAACCGCATGATGTTTGGAAATGCCTTAATTTTG
>JAWPHD010003351.1:0-220652 GCA_037043455.1 Cyrtodaria siliqua | reverse complement strand
GTATTTTAAGGTCATAATTTATTTTTATCATTGAATTTCAGGTTTGTTGAGAATTTAACCCCTAGTACAGTGAAACTGTCTTTTTTCCAACATAAATTGTATTCTGGACATAACTTTGTGTCGCTACCTTTTTCGATCCAAACCACAGACCTAATAACAAATAGATAGGACACTAGGAAAATAATCTAAATTTCACGTGGCACATTGCGAAAACTGCACAAATTAATTCCCAACTTTAAACACACATATCATGAAGCGCTTTATAGATACAAATTTCATTCATGCCAAATCCCATCACAAATTTAATTTTCATTCCAGTATTTTTCTTTCTCTTACATTTACAGCAAAAAGGGAGTCTGACAGAAACTTTTACTCTGTCAAAATTTTGATTTTTAAGGGAAAAGCGAAAAATTATGGCACTTTTAACTTTAAACATCTTTTTATACAATTTCTTATTTTGAAAATAAACATAAATTATTATAATCCCATTTTGCTATTCACTATGAATCTTTTGAATCATCAAAATCAGTGAATAATTGAGAGAGGAGATAGAAGGAAAAGTTAAGGTGCCACGTGATATTTTGGTTACTTCATTGGTTAAGATAGGAAGTTTCCTATCTGTTTATTAATATGTCTGTGTCCAAACCAAATAACTTTTGTTTTGTCAGAATTTATATTAAGGCCGGAGATTTGTGCATAAAATTTTAATGTCAACATGGTGTGTAGAAGTGAGTCTTTGGAGCCATTTAGAGTCAAACTGGTATCATCAGCATATTGTTATACTAAAAACTCAGTATTATCTACATGAATACATTTAATTTTTAGATTGTTTCTTAACATTACAGATAATACTTCTGCACACAGAATGAACAGGTAGGGTAACAATGAATCTCCTTGACGACAACCTCTTTGTAGATAGAACCAGTCTGACATATGCTCATTAACAATAACACATGACTCCATATTATTTATTATTATTAAATATGGTAAAACTATATATCATTGGAAAGCTTAGAATATGTACTTTCCAAAACAGTAAACAATATTTAATTTAATATAATGGATGCCAAAAAAGCGAATTAATGAATGCAAAACCTACACTCATCAGAATCGCAAAATTGCCTTATTTTGATCGCTTGAAACACATGGCCCCATCTCGGTATTATTTAAGACAGCTTTGATTGGTAATAACTTTATATCTGTATTTAGCTGAATATAACTACTTTCTAAAACTGTAAGGATAATTTAAATCGTGTACACATTAGCAAAGTTATAAGTCGCTGTCTATATACATAAGAAATCGTGTTTGTTTAGCCGTGATATTTTGCTTCGGCACACCTGGCCCCCATATTATTTTTATGAAGTACTTTATCAATAATATTATTGTTTATATATTCTTAAAGTGTATGATATTGTCTTTATTTATTTTTGAAAATATTGAATTGAATTGAATTGAATTGAATTGAATTGAAGTGGGGTTTTAAGGCGCACCAACACATTACAGGTTATATGGCGCCTAACAGGCATGAACATGCCAGGCTCATCTTCCATGTACATCGAGATAAAATATGGAAAATGGGCTTAGAACTTTCTCACCCTGAACTGCAGAGTTGATGCAAATTCTATCGTAAAAACTCCATTTACGCTGGAGCCACGTTTATTGTTTTTCTGCCACTGCTCTTAGTGATGTGAGCGAGATGGCACCTGAAACAATGCAGGGTCATGATGAAGACCTTTAATGAGCATGAACAAAAAATTACAAAATGAATATGAATGGGGGGGGGGGGGGGGGGGTGGGGGGGGGGGGGGGTCCTACCCCTCTGCATGTGACGGTGTGTTTGCAGTGGTTGTATTCTACCCCGCCAACCACACGGGGAATTTTTGAAAATATAAAATCCGTCTATTTTATACTTTATTTATATTTGAAAATATAAAATCCGTCTATAAATAACAAAGTTATATGCTTTTAAAAACAGCTGTTGAATTTGCCGATTGTATAAATGGTACAAATATCAACCGACAGAGTTATGCGTGTGATTAAAGGATAACAGTAAAATCTTCATATATACGTGTAATTGTGTAGGCTTTAACATGCTTTAAACATGTTTTGTTATGCCAAATAAAATAAAAATGTTGAATTGTATATAAAATTGCTGAATAAAGAAACAGTTTTCACACATACTTACATACAAAAATGCATATCATGATTAGAAGCTGTATAAATGGGGAGTTTTTTTTAAACATCTTTACAATTTCAAAAGAAGATTTAAAAGACACTTTTCTGGAAGAGGGACTCCGAGGATCTTTCAAAAGTTTTATTTACAAACAAACCAGATTGCTGTGTGTTCCTTTTACTCTTGAAAGCAGAAAAAAAAAATTGTCGAGATATTTATTCTGCTACTTTAATAGGCTTTCATTGATAATTGTAAAGATGTTGTTTTTTTGTTTTTTTAAACCCAGCATATATATTTTACCTAAACAATTATTTAACATGGATAAATGCAATGATAAAATAATCAAGTACGAATGTTTCAGTTTTTATACAAATCCACATACTATTTCTGCTAAGATTTACTATAGTTGATTGTGTGAAAAAAATGCTGTTATACAAAAAAAAAAATATAAAGAAAAGACAAGATCTATCTATGGAGGTTATTCAGTAGGAACAGCGGGGAACATAATTAAGCAGATACAACTACATATATTTTGGAAACTTTTTTTTCTGTATCAAGATAAGAAGTAGAAAATAAGATAGATGTGTTGCACAGTTTAACTTAAAAGTTAAGACAAAAACATAATTAAGTAGGGTTTATAAGCCGACCAAGGTTTTTCAAATTTACCAAATGCAATACCTTTAATTGCATTTATTTTTTCAGTTTGATATATATGTATTTAATTTGTTGTTTGAAATTTATGAACAGTGGTAATCTTACATTTAACTTGCATTTATATTTGAAGTATTTTGCATGCAAAATTAATTTATTTAATATCATGTTGACTAGACAAAATATGATTTCTTTTATAGTCCATTTCGGTCCATTTCGGTTGTATTATTGTATTATTGTCATTGAAAGTAATCTTAAAAATATCCCAAAATGTTTTAATATGTTTACATTCCCAAAATAAATGTGTAATGGTTTCTGGAGACTCTGTGCATAAGATAATTTATTAATTGTTGGCCATCTGTAGACTATATATTTTAAATAACAGTATCTCATTACCTGCATTAATAATTTAATTAACGGGACACACGGCAACCTTGAAGTTTGTATCATGCATTATTATTAGCACCACGATTTTTTTATAATATTTTATTATTATTATTTGTGAATATTGTTTTAACACACGTGACTTGGTATGTTATTATGTTAAACTTTGTTCCCAGTTCCTACCCAAATATAATGCTATTTATCTCGGCATCTGTTTTACGCTTGCATAAAACCTTGCTTGTTAAGATATTGACGTAAATAATTGATCTGGCTATGACCAACTATAAGAGCCATTATTAATTTTGTAATAAGTGTACACTTCCAAATATATTAATCACTATTAATCCATAAACACACAGTGATTGCAACCAATTACAAATGCTACAAACAATATAGTTTTAACTTTGAATTTTTTAATTCAGCAAATTAGAGATTTGTTGACTATACAATTTACCTTAAGAATTGCTTGAAAACTGCTACAAATTTAACACTTCCTTAAATCTCTGAACATTGAAGGATTCAAACAATGCGTCTGATTTCCGGATTAACCCAACATTAAATAACAACTGCTACAAACTTACTGATCTTTTTATTTCAAGTTCATTTTGAACAATTTAAATTGATTAAAATGACCAATTTGGCAATACTTTTATTATTTCGGATTTATATGATCTCTATAATCAATGCTAATTGTACAAACAAACAATTAAGGTCTTAATTAAAATTTAAATTACTTATAAAATCAATGCGAATTTTTAAGCACACAATTCTATTTTTGTTTGATAAAATAAAATAGTAAAGTAATCACATAATAAAAGAAATATAAAAGGATCGGACAGGGAAAGTAGCATTCAAGGAGGACAGTCAACCACAAAACACAGAAACAGACAAACAAGAAGGAAAAAGTAATAATAAAAGTAAACGACATCACAAACACAAAAGGGTTGACAATAGGGCTACCGCATTGGAACGGTCAGTGGCAAAATAGGCCACTGGGGGTTTAAACCGGTTCTAGGGTGCACCAAACCTCACACTTACCCTACTGTCATCCCATTAAAACAGGACAGTGTAAATAAAGAAATCCCCGCCATGATCTAATCTCTAACCAACAAGGCAGCATCAATAGGCAATATAAGTAAAACACAAATATGCTCGTGTAAATATAATACAAAAAACAATAGCCTAGAAAGCCACAATGAAGGTACTCATTGACTTAGCAGAAGCCAGAGCAGTAAGAGAATACACCATTAAGGGCACGACAAGAAAGATCATGGACAAACATCAAACGCCACCGTCCCAATGGGCTTTAGGTAGGCGTCATCATAGGGTCCACAGCCTGTCCGGTCATCGTACAATTAAAGAGGAAAGCATAGTGGCGAACTGTAAAAGGGTCCACCACCAAGCATACAGTACGTTGCAAAATGATAGGGTCATAACCTCTTTTGATAAACTTTTTAACAAGTTTAACAAAGATAGTATGAAAGTGATCATGACCAAGAATCTTACGAAGTTTATAAATCACATCACCATAGAAGTCAGGATGTGATAGTCCTTGTCGCAGAAGAGTCCTTAAATTACATTTGTATTTGGACAGAAGATCAGGGTTACGATAATAACATTTTGCAAATGTTTTACGAAATTTATGGTAACGGTAACCCTGATTGAGTAACTTTTTAGTTATACAAAGATTACGAATATTAAAGTCCTCAACTCGAGTACAAGCTCTAGAAAAACGAATAAGTTGAGACAGATACACTCCATAAGAAGTTGCTCGGGGAACTTCCCCATCCAAGTGGGGATAATTAACAATGTCAAAATTAAAATCATCTCTCTTGTCATAGGTTTTGCTAATTATTTTACCATTTTCAATCGAGAGATCTAAATCAAGAAAAGAAGCGTTATTATCAGATATATTTTCTTTATTAAGCCGAAGTTCTTTAGGATAAATATTATCAACCATAGTTGCAAAGAAAGGGTTGTCAAAGTTCAGTATGTCATCCAGATACCGAGAGGTGTCATTAAAAGCTTCAATAACATCTGCCTGGGTATCTGGTGAAAGAATCAACATGAAATCTCTTTCGTAGCAAAATAAAAACAAATCTGCGACAAGTGGTGCACAGTTCGCACCCATAGGGATACCAACAATTTGTCTATAAGCGGTGGTACCATACCTGACGAAAATATTATCTAATAGGAAGATGAGTGCTTCACAAACTTCATAGCAAGTCCACATAGTACAATTTTCTAAACTGCCGTTAGTAAAAAATGCTTTAATATTATTACATGCCAAAAATGTAGTATTTTCTCTAGCGAATGTTTTTTGAATAAGAGAAATTAGCTTGTCTTTAATAAGGTGATGATGTAAGGTTGTATATAGTGTAGAGAAGTCATAAGTGCTTATTGATGAAACTTGACCTTTATTGAATTTTTTAATCCAGAACGTCTCCTGAATTTTTTATAGACCAAAATAAATTAATCCCAGAGTTTTCATAAGTTTTATCACAATATAGTTTAACGTGATCTTTAGCGGCAGTAAGACAAGAAGTTAAAAGTTTGGAGATATTTGTTGTGGTGCAGGCACTAGAATTAGAAATAAAGCGAGCCTTATATGGATTTTTATGTAATTTAGGAATGCAGTACATGGTAGGCACTTTATTTTGCTTATCGTTTACACCAGCCTTGAAAGTAGTGCACCGAGTGATATGTGCGGAAACAACATCAGCCTCAGTAGAATTAACCGGAGTATACGAATTGGTGCTGTCGAGTTCCAGAGATAAAACATTGACGTAATGTAGGCGTCAAACAATAATTACATTATTAGCTGCTTTATCTGCAGGAACTAAAACAAATTTATTAAGAAACTCCTGAATTCCCGATTTTAAATTACGAAAGGAAAACCTAGGTCTCGGAGGAAGTAAAGAGGGGTTAGCATTATAAAAGTTAATACGTGTATCTATAATTTTAAGAACTGACTTTTTTCAAGTAGAAAGCGAGTTCGGGTCCGCATGTTCTCTACGACACCATTTTATACTAAAATTTTCAATGGAGTGGGTGATCTGGGCACGACAGGCATTAAAATCAATAGTTGAAGGTAATCTATAATTAGGACCTTTCGAAAACAAATGCCGAATACGTTTATCAACAATATCAAAATTACCAGTGATGACATGACCTGCTGGAGCATAGCAACATTTTGATGTGTTGCATTCAAATTCCTTAGGAGTATTATGTACTATATAAAGGTCAGAAACTATTTTATTGTAGTTGAAAATAATATTTCTAATAGGCTTTTTATATTTATAACAAATTACAGGACTTTCGGAATTTTTGAAATATTTTGGGATAGAATCAACTACATGAGTATCCCGAAAAATACTAGGCATGTCAATGAAATCAATACCTATATTAATATATAGTAGTTTTAGAAAATGCCTGACGTGATCAGACTCTTTGTCAATATGCGGTCGGAGAACATGTTGTGTGTAGCTTTGAACTAAGGAAGCAGTGTTATACAAGGGATCTGTACGAATGAAAATTTTGTCTGCTTCCTCGTCGATCAACTTTAGTGAAGAAATGGACAAAGAGGTAAGCCGTGAAAACATAGAGTGCTTTCCAGACTGTTTAAAAATAGTATGTAAATCAGCGACAGAAATAATTACACGTCATTTACGTTTGATGTTACCATTACGTATACATATATTTAAAGCAGTACAACAGTAAATAATTGATTCATTTACTAATCTTTTGATAGCAGACATCTGTAAAATCATTATCAATATTCAAAAGCATATAACTTTGTCATTTACAGACGGATTTTAGTCATTTTGAAATCTAAATAAAGTGCATAACATACACTTAAAGAATATTTAACAAAAATATTATCAGTAAAGTACTTCATAAAAATATTTTGGGAGCCATGTGGTCCAAACCAAATATCGCGGCTAAAAAAATAAGATTTCACATATTTAAGAATAAGAAAAATAAGATTTCACATACAGCGACTTATAACTTTGCCAATTTTTACACGATTTAAATTATCCTTACAGTTTTAGAAAGTAGTTATCTTCAGCTAAATAAATATATAAAGTTATTACAGATCAAAGCTGTATTAAATAATTCCCAGAGTAGGCCAGGTGTTTTTAGCGATCAAAATAAGGCAATTTTGTGATTCTGATGGGTATGTGTGTTGCATTCATTAACTCGCTTATTTCGCATCAAAATTTAGATACATTTATTGTTTTAGAAAGTGCATATTCTGAGCTTTCCAATGACGTATTATAGTATTATAATATCTATAAAATACTAAAAAAATTATTCAGTGGGCCAAGTAGTCCTTTTTTTAACCCTAAATATAGCATGGAGCCCAACAAGTAAACTCATCCGTATGAAACCACTCATTATTTTCCCAACAGACACCCGTATTAAAGTGCCACATATTAATGATTTGCTGCAACTTCAACTAAAATATGGATAATGCAGCAGTGTAATTTTCATAAAGAAAACTAATTTTCCACGTTGAAAAATCACCTGAAAAGGTGGGGTCACAAGACATGTTAGAAGGTTCTTGTTTGTTTACTAAACAGGTCAATTGTTCAGCTGTTTTCATTGATGGTTGCTCACAAAGTGTAAGCATAGAGTCGAAATTTCGAAAATGTTCATCAGTGATCCAGTAAAGCCTATTAATACGCTTCTTATACATACAACCACAAAATCGAACAGAAATGGGCAGTTCCTTATAATGCAAATTTCAATAAAAAAAAGGAGGGATTATTTTTTATTATTAGAACTACATTTGATACACCGCGGAGGTTTACATGTAATTAGAGGTGGTAACCCTACACCTAACATTTATCGGCGAAATTGAGCGAAATGGGCATTTTAGGGCGAAATGGTGGAGAAATGGGCATTTTGGATCGTAGTGATGGCGAAATGGGCAAATGTTTTTGGAAAAAAGACATTTTTAATTACTAAGGATGCAAAATATTAGTAATTATTGCATCCTTCCTGCTTAGTAAAACTGTCTCTATTATTATGCTTATGTTGTTTCACTAAATCATAATATTTTCACGGCACGATCGTGATATGCGACTTTTGCTCATCTTTAATTAAGGGAAGTCATTTTGCGTCTTTTGCCATGTTTGCGAGCGAAATGGAAAGCGTTTGTTTCAATTAATAACATATTTATATTAACAAATCTGTGATATTTATGGACATATTTGTGAATAAAATTATATATAATATAAATCACATCACATTTATTGTTAAATAAAATAAGGTTATTTTTATCATTGTATACATCAATGTAAAAGTGCCTTAAAATCATCTGGCTTAGTTTAAACAATTTATTTTATTCACGATATTGTACCAATACGAATCACATGCATATATCAACATCACCATTTCCCTGATACGAGATGATGGAATTAAAAAGAACGGGTGGTTTTAAATTGAGTGTTGCTTTGAAAATTATTTTCGTTAAATCGGCTGGAAACAAAAAAATAGGTGGTGTGGCTATATACAAAACAGCTTATTTTGCGTCCCTGGCAACAATAATATTAGGTGAAAACATGATTAAAAATGCTTTAGATGTAGCAACTGATGAAATTACAAATATAATTGTGGGCTGACTTTTGGAGGGAAGTGGCTGGACAATTCAATCAGTAGATATGCATTATGTAAACACGGTGAAGTATAAGCCTTTGAGAGGTAGCTCTTATTTAGAGTTACCAAAAGAACTTTCTAATTCTTAAAAAAGGCCTAACAAATGTAAAAAATAAAAAAGATAATGAATGTTTTAGGTGGTGCCATCTGGCATATCAATGTCCTACTACAATACATCCAGAAAGAATAACAAAGTACAACAAGCATATTGGTGATCTTGATTACAAGGGAATTACATCTCCTGTCAACTTGAAGCAAATACCAAAACTAGAAAAACAAATAATATACGTTTTAATATATTTGGCTATGGGATATTGGAGTGTACCCTTAGTTTTTATCAAAAAAATAAAGCTGGAGAAGAATGTGATTTGCTTTTAATTACTGAACAAGGAATAAATCATTACGTGTTGATAAAAGATTGTGGATAACATATTTTAATCGGTTAATGTATAACCAAACATCGCACAAAGAAAAAAATGGTTTTGCAAAACTTGTTTGCAGTGTTTAAAATTAGAAAAAGTCTTAGAAAAGCACAAACCTGATTGCCTTTCGCTTAATGGTAAACAAGCAATAAAAATGCCTGATGAAAATGAAAAGATTTACTTTATAAACTACTATAGACAATTAATGGTTCCAATTGTTATATATGCTGACTTTGAAGCAATAACAGATACAATTTCTTCAGCTTCAAATAATCCAGAAAACTCGTATACGGATGCATATCAACAACATATACTGATTGTGGATATGGGTACAAGGTTGTTTGTTGATATGAGGATAAATATTCCAAACCAGTTGTGGCATACAAGGGATCAAACGCTGTTTACAACTGTTTAGAAAAATGAAAGAAGATGACAAATATTGTAAAAAAACTAATAATACATACATATTTTAAGAACGATTTGACGATGACAATACATGCAATAGAAGAAGAAGAAGAAAAATTCAGAGCAGCTGAAAAATGTCATATTTGTGATAAACGTTACATGACATGTGATAGAGCAGTTAGAGATCATTGTCATATAACTTGAAAGTTTAGAGGAAGTGCTCATGATACATGCAATCTTAGTTTCAGGCTGACTAAAAAAATACCAGCCTTAAAATGACTGGAATTAAACTTGATTTAATTACCGATATCGATCAGTGCTTGTTCATAGAAAAAGGACTAAGGGGTGGCGTAAAGAAATATAAAAAGATCGGACAGGGAAAGTAGCATTCAAGGAGGACAGTCAACCACAAAACACAGAAACAAACACGCAAACAGACAAACAAGAAGGCAAAAGTAATAATAAATGCAAACGACATCACAAACACAAAAGGGTTGACAATAGGGCTACCGCCTTGGAACGGTCAGTGGCAAAGTAGGCCACTGGGGGTTTAAACCGGTTCTAGGGTGCACCAAACCTCACACTTACCCTACTGTCATCTCATTAAAACAGGACAGTGTAAATAAGGAAATCCGTGCCATGATCTAATCTCTAACCAACAAGGCAGCATCAATAGGCAATATAAGTAAAACACAAATATGCTCGTGTAAATATAATACAAAAAAACAATAGCCTAGAAAGCCACAATGAAGGTACTCAATGACAAGGTACGCAGAAGCCGGAGCAACAAGAGAATAAACCATTAAGGGCACGACAAGAAAGGTCATAGACAAACATCAAACGCCACAGTCCCAATGGGCTTTAGGTAGGCGCCATCATAGAGTCCACAGCCTGTCCGGTCATCGTACAATTAAAGAGTAAAGCATAGTGGCGAACTGTAAAAGGGTCCACCACCAAGCATGCAGTACGTTGCAAAATGATAGGGTCATAATCTCTTTTGATAAACTTTTTAACAAGTTTAATGTTATCATGACCAAGAATCTTACGAAGTTTATAAATCACATCGCCATAGAAGTCAGGTTGTGATAGTCCTTGTCGCAGAAGATTCCTTAAATTACTTTTATATTTGGAAAGAAGATCAGGGTTACGATAATACAATTTTGCAAAATTTTTACATTGCGACCAGATATTCAAAAGCTACAATGCGACCAGATATTCAAAAGCTAACAATAAAGATATGGAAAACTACGACAGCACTATGGAAAGCAAATATATAATGCATCTTGACGCTAATAACGTGTATGGATGGGCTATGTGCCAACCATTACCAACGGGTAATTTCAAATGGGTTGACAAGTTCGAGGAAGGAAAATCAAATTATATTGTTGAGTGTGATCTCGAATATCCTTAAGAGTTGCATGACTACCCTCTCGCTTCGGAAACTTTGGAAATAAAAGACGAGTGGTTATCAGACTATTTATTTCTTGTAAAATGTTCAGTTAAAACGTATTTGCCATCAATAGGATAAAAGAAAGACTGGTCTTAAATCGCTTCGTGTAGTCTAGACTTGTCAAAATACTTAGTGTTTGATTTCCACTACAATTATACTAAAAACAAATACAATGAAAATGCCAAGCTATTGTTTACTGACACTGATTCACTATGTTATGGAATTAAAACTAATGATGATCTTTACAACGACAGAGAGCTTTTTGACAACAGTTATTATGATCCGAAAAGTGAATTGTATTTTGATAATAACAAAAAGCTTGTTGGTAAAATGATATCGTGTAACAAAGTATGCTTTGACTAAAATGTCCACTACATGACAGATTTGTCTTTTCTGTAATTAGTTGTAGCCCCTTTTTGTACAAAATCCAGATATATCTGGAATATTAGGTGAAATTAGGTGTATATAATAGTGTAGTATAGGCAGTTTTTTTTATTACGCGTTTCTTTTTCCTTTCAGTATAGCTTCAGTAACCTCATATTTTGCTATAAAACTTTCAGGGTGTCTTAATTTACGAATATCGAACAATTTAAAACCATTTTTGGAAACAAATTCTAAATAAAGCAGAATATTTCATTGAAAATGCCCCATCAAAAGCATCTTTCACGCATGGAAGAATATTTATTTCTCAACTGATTTTGAAAAGTAAGGTAATTTAATTTACCACTTACAATGTTTGTTTCACTGATATACAACTTATTTAGGTTCTAGATGAATTTTGTCTGAAAAGTCCAAAATACCATTGGCTGAAACAAGCGTCCAAAACAATAGTGCAAGTGGCATCTTCTATACCTTGTTCAACGCCATGGGAAGCGTTTTATAATCTTATGATCAGTATCAATGCTCTAACTTATGTGGGTTTTTATATATGTCTATGGAAAACAGACTGTGACTCATGTAAGTGTTTATAAGTATGCTTTACAACGTGAATTCCTATAAAACTCGTCTGAAAATCTTGAATGGTATAAACACATATTTTGTAATGTTAAAAGGCTACTGTTTCACTGGCTGAAATGACGTTTTGGTAAACCAGTCAACTGAAATGTAGCATGTAGTCATATTATAATACGTATATTACTTTTATAATCGATGAAATATTCACTGACCGAAGTAGTGCAGTTGACTAAGGCGTCATGTTATTGCCGGGGAAGGCTGCTGATTTTTTTTTAATTGTTGTTATTATGGTTTTCGTTATTGCTAATGGTAAGGTAGCAACAGTTCCTTTACATTGTTTACTTTGATAACGCCATCTTATAATTACACATGGTAACAGTGAACGGTTATAAGCGTTGAAATGCACACGCTAACGCACACGTATCCCTTACACGTGAACAATTGTATTTCTGACATTCTGTGCTGATGTGTACTTCTAGCACGTCGTTTTACAAGGTTGAATTGTAATCAATATGTAAGGCATGTCAACGTATTTGAACAGAAACAAGCGAGTTCGCCCACATTGATTCAAAATGCTTGGTAGGAAGGTAAAATGCTTGGTAAAAATCGGGAAGAATGTAAATAAAAACGGTCGTGGTGTGTTTATGTCTCCGTGACAACATTTATTGTTTTCGATATTGTTTTAACACCTGTGACTTGAAGTCTCTCGGCAGCTATTTTACGCTTGCGTAAAACCTTGCTTGTTAACTATATGTTATGTTTTAGTGCACTGGTATGAACCAAAATATTTGTTGGTACTTAACAAATTCCTAATTACTCACTTTTGTATCTTGACCAATTTTCTTATTTTAAAGATACTTTAGACTAGTTGTGTAATAGGTATTTTATTTTGACCGATAGTTTGTAAAATATTTATTTTTTGTTTAATTCGTTTCATCTTTTGAGAGTTACCGTCCCTTTATATGAAAGCATATGTGTGGATAAAACATTTAACATGAATCGATGTCCACTTAAAGATATACATTTCTTAAAATTGACATGAAATAATATAACAAAACATAATTGTTTTGAACCATTTATTGTAGATGTTCCGTATCTATAATGAAATGAAACATGAATAATCCTAAATTACTTCCCTTTTAATTGAATATCGCTTGAAAGTAACTTTAATTCAACGTTAACATTAAATATTTCAAGCAAAAATATTTTGCAAACGCATTTGTAGTGGTAATGTTAATAAAAAAATGATGTTAAAATAATGTTAGTTGGCATATTTTAGAATTAGGAGCATCGAAAGCTGTAGTAATTCGAAGTACCTAATAAAATCCTATGAACCTAACTGTATACGTGTGATAATTTTTTCTAAGAAAACACATCGACTTGAAAACTTTAAAATGTGTTCATGCAATCAGAGCAGACGTACACAATAGACATTTATATGTCGTGATATAAGAGAAGTTAACTGTCGTCCTTGAAAGCCACTCTTCCTGTTCGATTTTTATATCTACTTGCAAATAAAACACTTCTCAGCGTCAAAAATTAAAGTACCACCTTCATGTTTGATTCTTTATAGAAATTAACCAAGACTGCATTTTCTAGTAATTAGCAGGTTTATGAACAGATAAAATACGTGAAAAAGCATTACTATACTCGGTAAAAAAAGTTTTGGTCCAGGGTATATAAAGTCATATAAAAATAAAACTAGTGGACAGAATTTAAGTATCTTTTTTTAGTAACCAAGGTCTACCCCACCCGGTTAATTTGGTACCAGAAACATTAAATTCCAAACAAGATTTGATTTTAAACAAATATCACAAAGGGTCTGTAAAACATGTTGCAAAGTCCATAAAAAGTAACAGTTACGGACACATTCGAGTAACCAATAAAAAGATTATTATCTTTTCGCAAACTTTCATTGTAAACGATAATTATTGTTGAGTGTTGATCTATTGAGAATTATCAACTGAGATAATAAGGGTTATGGTCGAATGTCATGGTTCAGCGATCATTGTACGGGTTCGAACACTGCCATGGTCCAAAACTTTTTTTACATAGTATATATCATTTCAGCTGTAGCAATGACGCGTATTCGCGAACAATTCGATTTTCTGCTGCTCGTTGACGTTTATCTTGCTAATTGATTATGTTTTCACCGATTCAAGGGTACCAATATCCGGTGTACGATTACACACGATGGAAACGAGCGCCCCGGCAGTAGATCTGTAATAAGCTACACATGCTGCTAGACAATTATCAATTTAAATGCAAGCATGTTGACTGAATATTTGCATATAAGATCAATTTGGATAGAAAATACATTATTTGTGAACCAATTTTGTACAAGTATTTGAATATTTTGACAAAGTGGTTTATGTTATAATGTATGTGATAGACTGCTCCCAATTATCCTACTGTGCATTTCAGTGTGCCTAGATGTCGAATATGAATCGCGATTTTTTTATTACCTTCTATATGTTTTCATACATAATATGATTGAATAGAATGAAAACGGATGCTCCTGAATCTGTTTGCATAGATTAGCCGTAGCCATCCTCTAAGCTTCGCAAAACCAAAAAATCATTTTGACCCCACCCCACTGTTTAAAAGTAATTTTATTGACACCCGAAAACCAAAATGGCGACGGCGGAACATTCCATTTTTCTAAGGTAGGGTGACTTTAAAAAAAGCAGTTTAATGTAAATAATAGAGTATGAACGCAGTATACTATTTACCTATCTTTTGTTTGCTAGATATAATGTTTTTCATTCCAAAATAAAAGATAAGTATGATCGATTGCTGGAGATGCTGAACATTGAACAAAAACAGCACCCTGCATAACCTACGTTTTATTTGGTACACCCGAACCCTAGGAACAGACATGCGCAAACGACAATTTCTAAAAATAATGCCGCCATGTTTTAATTTTTACAATGTTAACAAAGGCTTTGTGAAGCATAACGGATGGCTATGGCAAAATTGTAAACAGATCCAGAAGCGTCTATTTTCATTCTATCTAACCATATAAGGTATGAAAACATATAGCAAGTAATATAATCTACCAAAACAAATCTCGATTCATATGTGACGTCCAGGCACTTTGAAATGCACTGTAAGTTAATATAATTTAGTTGCACAAAGCAGTTTCAGCCATAGTCTGAACTAATGCATAACATCAAACCCTTTAATAAGCATGTCTTTTTTATCACGACATCTTTTAGAGGTTATTTTTATTAATACAAATTGGGCGGAGCTTAGTTTATAAACATGGCAAAGCAAGTTCATTTAAAAATGACAAACGCACGAAACACTCATAACTGATTTTATCACATAACTTGGAATAACACCATTCTATTTTTTCGATATAACACTAGTTCTATAAGTATGCAAATAAGCCTAGTATGCGCTGTCAAAACAAAAATCGGTTTATGTCTGTTAAAGCGACAGGCAAACTGAAATAAAAGTCGATATATGATTTCATATTAACTCGTTAACAAAAATGATATAATGCTCGGCAAGAGCCTCGCATTTTATCATTTTGCCAACTCGTTTAATAATTTCAATAATGAATGAGCACTCATGTAAGATCCTCTATATACAGACTGGAAATGTACGGTGTTATTATTGTTTAGGAGTTGCATGCACAGACGTGTGAGTTAGAAGGTCAACAACTCTGACATTGAGCGGTCCTTTATTCAGGTATTGCATAAATCTCCCAAAATGTTTGTATTGATGGATACATAGTTATATGTTGAGCAGATATTGGGGAACACAGCTTGACAGAAGCGATCTTAAATCCGCCTGATTGTGTTTTACGTTAAATAAATCTATTTTCTTTCTTAAGGCTGATATGCACCGTTCATACCGTTTATCTTGAACAGCATCGTACGATCACATGGTTTCGTTCCTTATACTTTCCTTTATTCGTTGTCTTCTTTGTTCTTGATCTATTCTACTGAGGCGCATACATGAGAGCCTGTTTGATATTGAATTTATTAAACGAGCTGTGTTAATTTATATTCAACGAGTTCAATAAATTTAATATTAAATAAGCTAGAATATGATATTGTATTCATCACATTACTCTAAAAACGCCTCATAACGTATTCTAATTGATGTATTTATATCCAAATTTGCTCTGGTCTTTTCCGTTCAATATTGAGAAGTCAGAGCTGCCGCGTCGATTTCCGATTGCACACAGAGCTGAACAGAAGTCTTAATTTGCACATTTTATATTTGTATATTTATTTGCGTAGTTATTACAATATAATATTATGGTATATATGTTATAGCTACAATCCCACAACGCAAATTATGGGATAAAGCACATATACGGTATACATTAGTTTAGGTATGAAATCGCGAAACAAGAATACACTCACTTCGCTCTCGTTTTCAGACTCGCCAAACATACAGGAGATTATTGAAAAAAATCAAGAAATATTATCTAAAGAAAAGGCTACTTTAAGAATGATGCACTCCTTGATTGGAGTACTTAATTTCGCATGCAGAGCAATCATAGATTGTAGAAGGCTTATTGACTCAATTTGTGGCCTTGCGAAACCGCATCACAATATCAGAATCAATTAAAGGTACGCCAACATCTGGCCATGTGGTTAACTCTTTTCAAACAATTTAATGGTATATCAGTTTTCCATGACCGTTATTGGCTGTCTAATGCTGATGTCCAGCTGTATACAGACAGCGCGGCAGGAATTGGTCTGGGATTCGGAGCATATTTTGCGGGTAAATGGATACGTGCTAAATGGCCAGCGGAATGGTTCAATGGTAGAATTACTGATGATATAACAGTACTAGAGTTATTTCCTCTACTGGTGTCATTACATATGTGGGGAAATTACTGTCTAATCAACACATATAAGTGAAATAATGAATGTTCTAACTGACAGTCTATCTCGATTACAGATCAACAAATTCCACCAACTAGCACCATGGGAAGAGCAAACCTCAGAGGATATGTCCAGCAATCTTTGGGAGCTATTAAATCAGGAACCAGAAGGCTCGTGACTGCAAGTATGGCTGCTAACACCCAGGGTGTTTATAAAAACGTGTGAAGTTCTATTGCCAATTTCCGTAAACTATACAAATTATACTATACAAGAATGGCCAATATCAAAATCGCAAATTGTTTTTCAATATATCGTTTTGCTTTGTGCGCGTCTAATATAATAACTTACATATCTGGTATTAGCTTCTATCATAAAATAAAGGACGTACCCGATCCAACAGACAATTTTATCGTTAAAAAAACTACTCGAAGATCCTCGGCGGTTACGCCAATAGCACCAATAACAGGAAGTCTGCTGCAAATAATATGTGATTCATTAAATATATATTTGTTTATCGGAGTATGAAACATTACTCTTTAGAGCAGTTTATGTTAGTGTATTTAGGTTTATTTCGAGTCGGAGAATTGGTATTCACAACACAAGTAGACTCAAACAGGCCATTAACGATTCATGACGTGCAGTTCGAAAAAAGATTTGATTGCGATACGTGCAACAATACGAATTTTAAAAACAAATCAAAGTGGTAGACCAGTTGGTTTGCGTATACCAAACAAACAGAAAAAGGAGCTGTTGCTGTGTAACAGCACTGTATGAATATATGAATGTGAGATTAAGATGGTTTACTTTTTTGCCATTCGAACAAGTCCCCGTTAACAAGCGGTCAATTTTCTGCAGTCTTGACAAACGTCATTAAGTATCCTCAGCAATCCCGCAATTAAGGCTACTTTCATTTAGGCTACTTTCGGGTTTAAACGTTTACATGTTTTGTTGTTTGCCAGCAGAATAGATAACGAATTATCATAATATTACAAATATATGGATAGTAGGCGATTTATTGGTGAGAAATGCTGGCGAGAGGGCATGGGAATTAGGAGATGAGAGTTTGGAGCTTGGTGATGGAATACAAATATTTTGGTTTGGGACCGGTGGGATGAAATGGGAAGGTTTGTTACAAAAGTTGCAATGTGAGAGGTTATTTAGGCGCAAACCGGCAATGCTAGTACTCCATATTGGAGGAGGGAATAATATTGCCCAAGATAAAACATTTTCTCTTATTAAAAAAACTGAAATTTATATTAAGTACATTTTTTCTGCATTGGCGGGTTCAACCTTAGTTTGGACTGATATACTTCCACGATTATGCTGGCGGGGAGCGGAAACTAATGAAATACACATAATGGAAGGAAAGCGCAAACGTATCAATAGAGCCGCACGGACGAGTGTATGCAAGAACCCTGCCGGTCGCATTATAGTTCACAATATTAGAATGGCTGATGTCAGTTTGTTTAACAAACGCGATGGCATACATCTGAAAAAAGAAGGCACTGATTTGCTATTAAATTAACTCATAAACCTATTAAAGCTTTTGTGGCCAACCCAAATATTGTTCGATTGGATTGAATACATTCTGACATGCTCTTGTCCGCTACAACTGGGGGACACATTTATGTTTAAATTTGCTGCGGCGTAATTCTACCGGACAAGGGTCCGGAGTGTCTCATCAGTAATGTGTTAAATGGATTATCTCCCTTGGTCATGGCTTCACTGGGTTACACTGGTGATCAAGTATCCTTGTGACACATTTGTCTAGTGTCAGGTCTCACAATTGGATTGTCTCCCTTGACCAACGGCTTTACCAATGGTGATCATCCTGGTCCTGGAGGGTGTCAGGTGTATCGACATTATAATTCATAGACAGTATTTTCGATTAAACAATTTCAAAATTGTATGGCATAATTAGAGATTATGGTGTTGCCCGTATCTGTTGTGCATAATACGTGTACCGTCTTATTTTTTGGATCTTAACATATAAAAGACAAACACGTAAAGTTGTATATATGTATTGACATTTATAAAGAGCAAGAATTACATGTATTAGCATTTATCAGCAGCAAGAGCAATACTTACATGTAAGTTATAATTTATAATGAGCAAGAGCAATTGTACCAGGCGGTACCAATCACAAAGCGATGTGAGATATGATTGCAATAGAAGCTATGGCAGAGAATAAGGGATGAGACACTCCGACCTTGGGTTCGACGATATAAAGCTGCTGTGGCCATATTTTCCACATATATAACATGCATTTGAATGCCACATACAAGTGACATGCATTTAAAATTATAGTATTTAACAGAACTGGTATTTCATATTTATCCCTATTTAATAAGATTTATTCTGGAGAGTGCATCGTAAAGTAAACCTTTGTTATTGATAAGTTAGTGTTTATTAAGTGGACTTTTAATAAAATGGAAGACTAAATTTAGCGACCGTATGAAGAGAATGTTGGGTTTTATTTTGTTCAAATTTCAATTAATAAACACCAACTTACGTACTCTTTAACGTACCTTGCAATACTTTAATGAACGATGGCATTGTAATGCAAATGAACATTCACACTGAGTGTACCAATGTATTACGCAATGCACATTGGACACTAAATACAATAGTGATCGCACTTAATAAAATAGAGGCATACTCTGTATATCTTTAGTTGGTTTCTCTGGATGTGGACTTTATTGTTAGAGATTTCCTTTTGATGGGATTTAGTTTTGTTTACACTGTCTTGTCTATTTGGGCGCTGAAGACAGGATAATAGCGAGGATTGTGCGCATATAAAATCGATTCAAGCTAACCAGTAGGTCTTATTGCCTACTGACCGTTCCAAGTCGGTAACCCTGTCTTCACCACCCTTTCTGTTGTTTTTTGTCTCTTTCATTGTAGTTTCAAGTCCTTGTTTGCAGTACAGTGCGGACCTACGATGCCATTGCGTTCGGACGCTGTGGTTTCTATAGGAACCTATATATCATTTTATACCTGAAAACCTAGTCGATCTGATTGGATTGAAAAGTAAGTTAACCACTAATCTGAGATCATGTATATAATGATAAACTCAAATACAACACATGATCTTGCTTACTTAATGCTGCCTATTTTTAGAAGATAACATTAAATAAAAAAATAAATAATAACATATCATCACTGTTTCGATATCAAATGGGTAACATAAATATAAATATTGCGGTTCCAGCGATGTTTATAATGATTGAAACATATTTTCTTCAAATTCAACGAATTTTTTACTACATACTTATTTCGGTCTATGCTCATGTTTCCATGCATACATTTTTATGAATAAAAAATATTTAATCATTTGCTTATGCTCAATATATGATTTACCTACGGACAGTGTCCATTTAAACGTACACAGCCCATTACCTGGAAGTTAGAGCGAGACTAACGTCATATATGTCCCAACGCCGTTGTTTAATTTCTAAGAATATAGTATGACTCTTTCGAAATAAAGTATACATAACGCGTCACAAATCCTATCGTATAAAAACGGAAATATCAAGAACGTTGATTTACACAAAATATACGTATAACTTTTACAACTGCAGATAGAAATAATGAGAACACGGATCTTAATAAAATGTATATTAAAAAGGAGATCCGTTGGAAGCAACAAACACAACCAAGAGAATAAATAGCAGACTTAAGCGGTATTCTACTACAAATTCACATATATTGGGTTCGATGACCCCTAATGACCAATACAATATAACATTACTGATACTTATATGTTGCCCTCACAACACAGTGTGATTGTCTAGTTTAATTAAGCGGTGTATGATCATTAAGCGCGATTCATGCAGTCTGGACACTGACGACTGCGAAGCACCGGAAGTCACAGTAGTCGAACGTTACTGTACTCCCAGCGGTAGTTGTTTTTTTGTGAATCGATGGATTCGATGTAAAGCGATGTCTGTGTGGTGTGACCTTGTTATTTTGTGGTAAGTTTAGTCATTTTGCGACCTTTATAACGAGGATTCTTGTCCACTGGCAGATTTACCTGCTTTGGTAAGCACGTTGATTGAAATGGAGTATATTTTAAAAGCAAACAAATCAAATGAAAACATCGACAACAAGCGAAAATTATGTCTAACGAGTGTAAACATTTGACCCCAAAACGGTCGATTTATGATTATTTTTTTATAAAACCACACACAAACAATAACATTAACATCTATAACATTAACATCTAAGAAAAGGGTACAATAGTATAGGAACACACAGTTTCTTGTTCATACAGCTATTTTTGTGGCTGAAATGGATCTTACTATCCATATTTACTATACTCATAGTTGCGGGTTCAGTGTATTGTAGTTGTGTTGAGTCTCCAAACGTGTGTACTCCTAGTTGGGGTTAAATATTGTTCAATATGAAGCCGATTACGGAGACAGTTGATACATTGTTCATGTTTAAGAATGTTTCTAACCCACCAATGTGGACTCCACTTAGGATATGTCAGTCCAAAATAATTTCAATAAAAAACAACTGACATAGGTTGAAAAGTCAATGAGTATCAGTGGTATTACCAGGTAACTGTCTGTCGGTTTATGCTCCCATTTGTATGCGGTGAGTTGTCATGTAGAAGTAACGGTTAAATTCGTCCGTATATACGTGCATATCCTATATTCGTTGAACAAGCCCATTATTGATTTCGGTATAACATTATACTATTGCTCAATGACTCAGGCCCAAAAAAAAAAGAGTTCTGTTTCTGGTATTTTCCCCCAAAAACGTGAGGGTAGGTCGGCAGGAAAATCTTGTTTTTTTTTTTTTTTTAATTAAAAGGACACTGTCCGTAAGTAAGCAGATATTGAGCATAACCAAATAACTGTCTGACTTTTATTCAGTGAAATGTATACATGAAAACTTGAGCAAAGAAGTCTGTAGTAATATATTCGTGAATTTGAAAAAAAAAGTTTTTAATTATTATATGTAAATAATGTGGGACCCACTTTATTTACCTTTTCTGCTGATCACGTGACTTCCATTTACGCATTAGGTTTTCTCTCTGTTATGTATTGCGCAGTATGTATAGCCCGCTTAGCTGAGTCAGGTGCGATGTAGACAATCTCGCGCTCACTATTATTACCCGAGAGGGTAATATTAGTTTGGGCTGCGAGTTCAAACGCACAAAGCGGCACTTCTTTTTTTGCACAACGATTGAATCCGTTAAACAATCTTGCATTTAAATAGTAAATATTCAATAATGGTTAGTGTGTAATGTTTGTGAACGTAATAAGTTTGTATTTTATAAGCTAAAAGTTACGGACATTGTCCCTTTAATCTTACTATACTAAATTCAAATCAAGAACATCAAAAGCATGTTTTCTTGAACATATTACACAATATGAGTTACACTTACATGCCTTAAAAACCTAAAAAAACAAAAAAAACTATAACCATTGGACAATGATGAAATTGCAACGCAGTGGTGCCTATATATTTACTACGATAATTCTAAATACTTCTTTCTATTTCAGGCAGTTATGGATGAAATAAACTATATGTTAAACAATATTATTACAGACATCCAAGTGTTTTTAAATTTATTCAGCTGATGCAATCTTCAAGCCAGCAAGAGCTTTTTAGATTATCTAGGTTTGGTAGGGAAGCATATATTATTCGCAATACTGCAATGTATTAATTAAAAAATGTATTTTCATCCTCATTGGACATGACATGTTAACTATTAAAACTTAAAAGTTTACATGAAACTATGTAATAGGAATAGTTAAATCATTATAACAGGGTAAATACGTGATCCAGAGTGAATGTGTGAGACATTTCGGGCGTCAGAGTGAATGGGTGAGTTGTATGAGTGATTAGTATGTATGATTGTGTGTTTGTACTTTTTCATTGTTAAATGTAAAAATTGCATTGAGCTGTCACATATTAACAAATGTAATATGTATTTATATGACGAGAAACATTTGTTTAAGTCATAAATAAAGAATATGTTCTGTTCTGTTCTGTTCTGATGAAATAAAATGCTACTGTTGTGCAAAGAGGTCACATGACTTTCCGGACATAATTGACATTAAATTGCCTACCAAAACACAGAAGACAAGAGCTGACAATTAAATGTTATTTCATCTGGAACAGATACACAATGTATTACCACAGCTTTCAAAACAGAGCAAACTAATCACTCCTAAACCTTCATTACAAACTGTGAACATTTCCAAAATTCCAGAATATTTCTTTCACCCGCTTAAAACAATCCAAAACTTAACTTCTACACCTAAGAAATGCACGAAAAATGTTTTTGACTTTTGTCTTGAAGATGAAGGGTGTGGTTTGGATAAAATCAGCAGTAGGGACGCAGCCGAAGCTTTTCTCGAGGATATGCCCCATAATTCACTTTTGAATTTCAAGTGTTTTGACACGAAGTAGTCCCAATTTGCACTCACGTGGAGTTACGCGGAAATTGCAGTTGTCTTTTAAAAAACGTTAGCTTAAGACAATTTTGAATGCAGAAACAACACAGACAACGAATAATAAGTTTATATGTTAAACATCCCCTTAGAATTCGTTTTAACCACTATTGGCATATTTTGCATAGCCTAAATCGCGGTTCAAATGTGAAGATGGGACGTTTTTTAAAACTCCAAAATTACCGATTTCTCAAAACGGTCACGAAAAAAAAGTCAGTACAGCTGAAGATGACGAAACTTAAAGGGGAACTGAGATTTTAATCATGTAAAATTGTCACGATCTTCGAAATTACGTGTTAAAAAAAAAATGGCGGCCGTTTCACTTTTTTTTTACGTTGACGGAAAATGACGTACCACTTTCCGTTGTTATGTGTTGCTATGAAAAGTAGACGGCGGAGCTAAATAACCACTCTGCTTCCCACCTGCAGTGATTCCGTTGATGAACGTCGTGTTTGGTTGATGTGTAACAATAAAAGTGTAACAAAGAAACTTTTATTTAGTTTATTAAAAGGATGTTTAGAAATAAGTATAAATGTATTGAACTGTATGTTATAATGTATGGCCGTAAGACTAGAGTGAAATATACCCCATATGCACGTGTTAAATTGAACAGTTAAGCGATATGAAAGTGTCAGTCTGAGTATTTTATTATAGATGCTATTCGGTAATATTAAGAAGACATGTGGCGATATTGAAAGTTATAAGTACATGTAATAATGATTGTTTTGAATAATACAACATATATTGTATGCCTTTTCAAGACATGTCTGTTTTGAATGTTGTGAATGTAAGATGTTTAATAAAGATGAGTAGTATAAAAGATGTTATAAAAGAAGTCAGTGTGTCTTTCTCATCTGCAGGCATGAACCACTAACAACGTTTCACAATCAATTGTGAAATGGAGAAGAGTCCCCAACCAACAAGTTGTATTGTTATGCGCGTGTAGTAAAGAGGTAATAAAAAAATAAAAAAGATACTATTAAGGAAGACATGCATTTGAAATTCAATCTGCTACTAACAGAAAACCTGCTACCACTCTAAATATTTCATTTTTACTATTTTTTAGTGTGGTGGAGTGGTATTCGATGGAACATACTCACCAGATGAGATATTCTGATGAAGTAAAACAGTTCAGGACCATTGGTCACAAACTGTTTAAGGGCAAACGTCTGTTTGGAAAAACAAAGGTCAATTGGAAAAAGGCCGTACCAAGCTACAAAAGTATTCTATCTGTTTTGCAGTTCCCAGTATACATTGCCTAAACGAAACGTATTTGGATGAGCAATTGAAAGATATTAAACTAAATATTCATATGGTTTAAGTGTTATTAAACATGACTGGGAGAACCCTTTGATTTAGAATTGATACAACAAAATATTAGACACACATAATTAGGCTAATTCAATCATTATTAAATATGTATATAAACGAAATTTCTATTCTGTATTTACGTACATTTAGTCAGATAGCATATGACTTTTCAACACAACTCCTATACAGTAGGATACCAACTAGAGTGTCAGTAGTGATTTTTTTAAAAATTGCAACTATGAGTACACCCTTTCTCTATCGTTATAATAACATAAATAACTGCTAATGAACCCCACATTTTTAAGGTCTGTGGATTATTCCTAACATGACACAATTCAAAAACTGATACAATCTTACCTCGTTTATACAAATAAGCAATTGTTTACAACATTTTTACGATTGTCAAGTGTTGCGTACAGAAAACCCAACTGTTATTACACAATGCATTGTTTAAAACAAGCTTTTGTATATGCTTGACTACAATTAAGGACCCTGTTATAAACTAAAATCAACGATTTTCTGAATTTCTACAAGGTTCTTAACGCCATCAGTCGGGCACCTCTATCAGATGTGGTAATATTGCGCAATATTTCAACACAACTTCCGTTGGGAGTCCAGTAGCATTTGCCTACTGTGGAAGTATCTATTTCAGTTTCCGTGTCAATAGTTACCAGTAGGACAGACGCTGTTATTTCTGTAAGGTATCCATTATTTAGACAGCTTTACAGTATATCACACAGTTATGCCCACTTTTGAAGGACGTGTTCTACATTCCGCAAAGGATGCAGCATGCTGTTAAATGGCGTGATATACTAACAACACCACTGGTCGTATATGATGTACCTGGCGTTATAGCGTATGATGCATCAAATTCAATATTATTTTATGCTTCATATAAAACATGACATTATATGATATTTATGTTCACATGCAACGTCATCAGTCATCTTGACATATCCACGGTGATACATCGTACACCAGATATTGCTGCTAAAGTGATCAGAAAAATACAGAAAATGGTGATTTTTTTTCGATCCAAGGTAAATTTGCACCTAATTGACATATGTTTATCAAACCAAATGAACACCCTTTCAGGTTTTTCAGTTACTTGAATGTTTAATTGAGCCTCGAAAAGTGTATATTCAGCTATTACTATGCAAACATGTGCACATATATGATTTAAAGGTGTGCCGATCAGTCAAATTCGATCCGCGGTAAAAAGCATTCTATTTTTTGTTTAAATTTTTAAATTCTGAATCATACGATTTCATCATTTTCATACTAACTATATTTGTTCCAAAATGTGGCCTTGCATATTTTGAAATTAGTGTGTTATTTGCCAAATATCTTGTACGTTAGTGTACTAGCATTATTGTGTACAGGGGATAGGTATATGGCACAATAGAATGTACGGGGTATAGTTTGAGAAATTTTATATCTCGAGAGAAAAATGCTAGATATATCTGTAAATATGACATTTGTAAATACATTTGACCGATGTCCTAACGCCACCAATAGATTTGTGTGTGACATTACTTATAAAGTATCAAACGTACGGTGAAGTTTCAAGTAAAACAGTACAAAAGACATGGTTGTAAACAAAAATAATGCATTTTTAACAAAGTGATGGGGTTAGCTCCTTTTTTCTCTAATTTTTGAATTAATTAATATCGCATAATACGGGCTATTACTCCAATAATAGCCAGATTTATTGGGAGGCAGCACCCACGGTTTTGCTAGCTTGCTCTGCAATTGTAATATTCGTTTAATTGCGCTTGCGCAATCTCTTTACTGCCTTTCCCGGCCAAAACTTAATGACAGCGGTATGTAGTTTTGTTCATGTTATGTAAAATAATGATTTTTTCTCCCTTTCCTTGAGGTCAATTTTCTTATTTGTTTGCGATAGCATAATAAGCTTCTGTTAATAAGTATTCCGCCATACTTTCTATTCAAGATGCTTTGACATTAATCAGAATTTTGATGATTTGTGTTTCGTCTGGATGTTTTGTCTCGTAACGTCAGCATATACAGCTTATATTGCCGTTAATTAGGATAATTTCTGAATTTAAACTGGCGTGCTGATATTGAGGTAGAGAGTTTTGTAATGCATATTAGCTTTGTAATTAATTTGGATAACCCTTTCTTTCCTTGCAAGTAAGCGTGTTAAGTACAGAGGTCATGTATAATGTATAATTTGCAGGCGACCTAATTCGACGCATTCCACCAGTGCACTTGACTCAGCTGTCGTTATTGGACACTTGCCAGAAATCCGCTCACATTGTAACACTTATTGCGAATTAATGCCTTGAATTTTAAAGGTACATACGCTATTGTTTTAGAAATGGCAAATTATTAAATGGCATTAGCAGTTCACACAATTGCCAGAACAGACTCGGACAAATGTAAGGTGCTTGTTTCATAAACAACAACAATATTAATATCTCGCATCAGCTTGCAGAGTTGTATAGGTTTTCTCAAATAAATAAATAATTTTCATAAATCAATATATACAAAATAAATAAATAAATAAATAAATAAATAATAATATTATTATTATATATGTATTATCATTGCTCTTGTTGTTTTTTTGTTAGAATAGGCATAATATAAGTATCTATAGACATATACACTGAAAAAAAAGAAAAAAAAAGAAAAAAAAAGAAAAAAAAAGAAAAAAAAAAGAGAAAGCAGCAGAAGAAGGAGAAAAAGAAGAAGAAGAAGAAGAAGAAGAAGAAGAAGAAGGAAAATATATGCAAATAAAGGTTATCTACATAAAGCAATATATAGTCTCATAAATAAAAAATAAATAAAATTATAATGTATATCAATAAAAAGAAAAATGAATAAATAACACAAAAAAAATAACACTAAAACTAGAAATAATAATAACACGGATAAATGTCTATATAATAATAATAAATATAATAAGAATGACATAAAAATAAAAAATAATAAAAAATAATAAAAAAATTAAAAATTAAAAATTAGAAAAAAACACAAAAAAAAAAATAAATAAATAATAAAAACAGTAAAATATAAATGATAAAAAATAGATACAGCTTTCATAGATATTAAAAAAATAAATAAATAAATAAACAAATAAGTATAATAATAATAATAATAAAACAAATCAATAAATAATAACGATAATAAAGATATTAAATGAAAAATAAATAAACAAGCAATAAACAAATAACACATATACGATGTCATCGTTCTAAAAGAGGAGTTTAGTACTTGTTCCATCTCAGTGCCGGTTTCAAGAATGGGTTCCCTGGCACACAATACTTATTCAATCAGCGGATCTTCTTATTAAGCCACTACAACAGATGTTAACATGGTAAAGGTGTCTTATTAACTACTTCACGAGTAGCATTTTTCCAATTTAGCCGGTTGCCGTAGTTAGGCAATTGGAATGTGATTAAGAGTCTGATACCCTTCATGGAAACACTTGATTATTGTATGGACGCACGCATTTCAATTTGAGGGATAGCCCCTTAACATTCAAATTGATGCCAGTACGTGTAACGTGTTCTACTAACATGTTTGGCCATCTAGGGTTCCTTCTGCGGACAGCAAGTCCGTCGGTTCTATTATGGAGTTTCGTTGGTTTTCGGTGCCATATACTCCGTAAAGGTCGCGTTATCGTCATGGACTGTTAACGGATCATTCATGATAGTCGTGGCTGTGGCTGTTCTCTTTGCAATACTTGTCTTTTCCTTCCGTCACCCTTTAGTCGTAAAGGCATTCCTTTTCGGTCTCGTATCACAACTTTTACGACGGTTCGGGTAGTGGTAGCAGTGTCAGTAGGAGTCCCTAAGCCTAGCAACAGAGTAATGATTTTGCGTATTGGTACTGAAGCACTGGTCAAAGTGATGTCTATTAGGCATCCACGCCTTTCCGTCTTATTCATCTGGGTTAGGCAAGCCAATTTTATCATCCACACGTACTTTTATGGCCAATTTAGACAGCCATACGCATGCTGTTTATTGTGGCCTCCTGCACGTGATTATTTAATAGTTGGATAACCGTCACTTTAATATAGACAGGCATTCGAACTGTTAGTCATTTTCAGAGTGGCAGACATTTAGGTCAAAGTTAGTAATAATCAGGCACCCACGTTTTACTGCCTTATTTATCTCATTTATCAATCGCACGTCATTCTCTGGCCGATCCTATTTCACGAAACCCTTTGGGCACAGCTTTGAGACATACGAGCTCTGGGTGTTCTGGCGGCGGGACTATAAACCTTATAACTACACTAATCCCCTCCCACCCCCCACTATACCGAGTCATTTGTTGTATTAGCACGGCTTCCTATCGCGAAGTCTCACGATTGCCGATCGAATCTCTATACGTTCAGATGACAGCCTCTTACTTTGTAGGTATGCGTGGTTTTCAATCATTTAGACAGCCTTACTCATGCAGTATTTGGATCCCCTGCACTTTAGCAAATAGTGGGATAACCGTCAAGTAAACACTGGCTTTAAAACTGTTAATGCAGCCTTTGAAGAGGTTTGTAAGACGGATCAGAGTGGCAGAATTTCAATTGTCACCTTCTAATTTTAAACACTGACATAGTTTCATCCGTACTGAAGAGTCTTGTCTCTGCTAATCTTGAATATATGTAGGTCAGTTTAGTTATTCGCAGGATTCTCATGAGGTTGTTACCGGAAGCGAAGATGATCTAGTTCAGCGTGGTTAGAGGTGAGCGGGTCCCCACTTCGTCCTCGAGAAGGATTTACGGCTCCCAGTAGCCCAGGGGGAACGAACCCGAGGGTTCGACGCATTGGGTGTACAGTCATGTTGACTCAGATATGGTTATATGTGCTTGGGCGATTCGCAAGCACAGTTGGGGGATGACTGAAGTCAGTCCAACACTTTCTATTAATTTGTTGGTTCTTTGTGAGGACTATGACTTAATTTTGCAGTTGGTTGTGCAGTCAGACACGTGGTTGCAACGTTGTTGAACTTAGTAATAAGCGAGGTACCAGTTGTTAAGTAGGCGTTTTTTTCACGACGTTCAATGAGATTATAATTATCAGTAGGTTACGGCGTTTACACGTCCAGGTTGGAAAACCAACTCCTCACTCCTGCATAAACGGCGTCAGTACCAGATATGTACTTTCGCAAGTTATATAACGCACATTATTTTGTATTGTGGCAGGGCGCGGCACACGTATGATTCATACTGTACTATATGCGCGTTACATAGTCGTACAATGATTTATCCAATTTCCTTTGGCTGTGAGGGATTCGCTTTTGCCAAAATTATTTTCTTTTGGCGGTGGCATTATCAAAATGTCATTTTGATTGCTGCTCTGTGGCATTATCATAATTTCATTTTGATCGCTGCCAGATGGCCGTCAGCGAATCCTTCAATTCAGTGAAATCAAAGTTAATGACAATTAACAATTATATAATTAGTAAATTTCAATGTAATACTGACCACTGTTTCCCAGGGTCGGGATTACAGCATGAAATATTAAGCCTTTTGGGGCTTATTGTTGGTGCATCATGCCTAGTTCGGTCGTGCACATTATTGTAATCTTTAGAAAAGAAATAACTTTCAAGTGATTAAATGAAGAAACATTTTGCTTTAGAATTTTATTTAAGCCTGTTGGGGCTTCACTAAGGGTATAAGGCTGTTGTACCATGCCCTCTTTTGTTTAAGCCTATCGGGGCTTCATATTTTTGTTTAAGCCTACTGGGGCTTCATTAAGGGTATCAGGCTTATGGGCCATGCCCTCTTTTGTGAAACATGTTAAGGGCTGCCATTATAAATGCTATTTGGAGCCATGCCCAATATTTGCCAAAACTATTTAATATACGATCAAACATTTTAATAAAGGATAATATTTTCTTGTGTGTTTGTCAAGTTGGTGCTTTCCTAATAAATGATACGTTTATACAAAACGGAAAGAATATTCAATGTCCAATAAACACGTCAAATAGTAAAGCATTGATAGCTTAAACGAAAATTCATAAAATTAAAACATTTAAAATCCACAACACATGTATAACAGCCTGGCAAAATAGTTCTTACTGCAATGAGTTTCTTCCATATTTTTACTACTTAAAAGGACAGAATCTAATTTGATGACCAGATTTTGCGAGTATGGTTTTAGTGTCCCCATCTTTTATTTATGTGTTGTAAGTAAAAAATATGCGCATAATTTATCTTGAGCCTTATTTCCGTTTATTCTACAAAATGCATAAGGTTTCTACATGATTGCAATTATGTATTTGTTTACAAGAAGCGGGTCATATTGTTAAATGGTATCAAATAAAAACTCGTTATTAGTACTCGTAAATATATATCAATCGTGGGATAGCTGGAAAATGAATGGCTTAGTTACCAGTTAATGCGGTTTGTTGCGTATTGACATGTTTTCGCATACTTCATATCCTGAACCCTGGATTGGATTTCGATAAAATTTGGCAATACGCATCAGTATGAGGTATAATTTCGCATACTGTAATCATGTTCCGATTCGTTTTTGGTGGTGCTTTAGCACCGTCAGAGGTATAATGGTTTTTAGCATGGTGAACTTGTTCACCAAGCTATAGTTACCGTGTTTTTTCACGAATCCTAACTACAGCCTCACTGATGAATCGACGCATTGCCTGAAAAAGAAGACCCATGTTTTAACAGGTGTTTCTTCTTTTCTAGTGCGGATACAAAAAAGGTAATGTCATTTAGAAATTTCAAATAATTTCCTCGATACATTGTTTAAGTTATATATTATTTATATAGCTATTTCATCTATTGTTTCATCGTTTAGCTGTGCGTTCTATAAATACATCAATCATCATCATCACATGATCATCACGTGATCTTGCGTTAAATATATTCATACGCTGTATTGTTCTCCTAGGATAGTGATTGAGATTTGTAACCAGTTAATTTTATAATTTATTTCTCTTGTTGAACACCATCAAACGCATATCTTCCATCTTTCTTGGATTTATATATTTAAGAAATATACATGGCCTTTATAGTCTTCATATACTATTTAATAGGTTTGGTCAGTAATGGTTATCGCATAAGCTACTATCCTTTGTAAAAAGTTGTTGCTGCCTATTCTCCGGAATAAGATTTCAGCTTATTTTGAAGTACGCTGTGTAATATTCTGAAGCTTTTTACGACTTTTATCTATGCGTCAATTTGGTAGAGGTAGAGGTAGACCTCATCTGGTTTGAAACAAACTTTTAGAACCACAGTCCTGCCACGCGTTAGTGAATAGCTGTCAAACATTATTCAATGTGCAAACGCGTAACAAGCGGGACTCGAACTACGACTGTAGCATTGAGAGATATACATTACACAATAAGAGTAGATCTAAACACAGATATGTTACCTTTTATTACAATTATACCAAATTACATGCAAAACTGATTGAATTATATTCTGTTAAGGCCAAAACACAACAAAGCAACATAAAAATGAAGGGGTAAAAGTTGTTGTGTCGAGGGTAAAATGGGTGACAGGAAACAAAATACTTTTTGTTTAGGCCTAAGGTAGTTTATTTACCGTGACTTTGGTGATTATTGTCAACAAACGATTTGCCGACTTAAAAACAATCATGAAAAAATCGTGAAATTCTCAGTAGCGTTCACATACATGGTTGAACAATATAACAACGAAATAATTGTGTATGAACATCATGTTCACTCCGAGTTGTGAAATTAAATCACAACGGTATCCCGAGAACAGTGGTACTCCGAGTTGTGAGAATGAACTACAACGGTATCTCGAGACCAGTGGTATTCCGAGTTGTGAGAATAAATAACAACGGTATCCCGAGACCAGGGATACTCCGAGTTGTGAGATTAAAATCAAATGAGCACAAAGATTTATAAGTTATGTTTTGTATATGTGTAGTATGTATGTCTCTACTACAAGTTATATTTAAAACATATGTTCTTTTAGTTGAAGGTCACACTTTTTGGAACACGGAAGCTTCAGGGAGAATTTGTCATTTTACAGTGACATTCCATGTTTAAATTTGTATTGCAGCGGGGGATATGGCTGTCTTTCAGCTACACTCTGACTACTGACTACACTCGTGTTCATTTGATTTTAATCATACTTGCATAGTAGGTCGATAGCAATGCAAGGTTGTTTCCTATTTTAATTCAGCTATGTTGGTCAAAGGGTATATGAATTACCTCCCCTTGAATTTGCAAAATTGGCTGTCTTGACCTTTTTGACGCTATATTCATTTCTAATGACTCAAACTTTGATAGGTGATGACTGGTGATGTTTTTTGATACACTTTAACACCTGTGAAGATGATGAAGCGTTTCGAAGATTAATTTTCATTATAACCAATCATTCCTTTTTGTTCCCTTCTTTATTCCTTTATATACCTTACCTTATCTTGTTTTAATCGCCTTAGTTCCAGATACATTAAACAATGCATTGATGTATTATTACATGCAATGATGTATTGTTATTAAGAAGAGTTGACACATTTTCAGTCCATCCATGTCATGCTTGATTGGAAAGAAACCTTTCATTACATGGATGCACAAATCATAGTTCACCATGCTCTCAGTACCTTCGGTACTTTGATTTTTCAATGGAATGCTAGAAATGTGACAAACCTAACAGCACAATGCAACAATGCAACACTATGCGACACTATGCAACACTACGCTAGAAGAAGTAGTCTCTCATGCATGCTTTTAATAAATTCGATATTATGTGATCACTGACAGAAAATGATGATGTGTGTTCGTTAAGGTGTAATTAACAAATATTTTCCTTGTGTGTTCGCTTACTGTGTAATCTACTAATGTTCTCCTAAGTAAATCCTTAGATTGTTTATGTATTGATACGCAAGAAAAGGGCGCTTATGACGCATGTTGACAGACGGTCAGTCGGTGTTTGTAAATAAAAGGTCGCTTATTCATTTGATGCCCTAAATAAGAAACAATGTTCAGAATAAAGGCAATTTATTATTTATATAGGTATATAGGTCATACATACCTATTTTATCAAAATTTCACTACGTCAACTTTTGATCATCTGTTTAAACGGTTATAAATCGAGTTATAATCGTGCTACAAGCAGACGGTTTGTGTCTATAGAAAGTGCATGTTACTAAAAATAAAACAGCTGAAAAGCTTGCTGAGAAAAAAATCTACGGAAGCTAATTCGGGCCATATGAGTTAGCTAAAATATGTTTAAATATGAAATTGGTAATGAATATCAATCATCTGTAACATCACTGAATATAAAAAACAAACCATGGAAGTTATATTTACAGCACTTCCATTTCCCATCCATTCCAATACTTAGAAAAAGCACCGCCCATCAGTGCCTTCAGCACTTTGATCTTATGACAGATGTGTTGCCCTTATAGTTTATAAAAGCAAACATTGCTTTTCATCTGCTGAACCCCTATCGAGATTTTAATAAAAGGTTTGAAACATCAGAATTAAATTCAGGTTGACATCTCTTTGTCCCAATTTTGTCGGATGATTTATAAATGTGTTCACTGGACACGAATGCCCCACTTTTTTACACAATATACGGGTTATATTTGAATGAAATGAACTAAAATAAATGAGAATTTCACACGCTATTAAACATTTGTGTAAAGTTTCATGAATATGAGTCCAATAGTTTAAGCGCGAAACAAGTTTTCGGGTAGTACATAGTCCCATATTGGCTAAGCCAGGGACCGTAACTCTTTCATTACATGTCAGACACAACCATATATAACTAGTCGCATTACTTCAATGCTACTTAACATTTGTGTTAGGTTTCATGAATGCGAGTGAATTCGTTTTCGCTGAGCACGCGACACAAGTTTTCGGGACGTACGTACGGGCGTACATACGGACGAACAAGAGCGATTATATATGCCCCCACCCCCAACCCCCCAACCCCAACCCCAACCCCGAGTGGGGGCATAACAAGAGTTATATATCACCGTTTGGTAATGTTTGGGCCCTAATCCCTTAGTGAATGTAGACATATTACATAGAATTTATGATATTGTGACAACCGGTAAGCAATACTGTCAAAGCTTGTTAAAAGTAAACTATGCTCTAAATCTAGGTTATGTTAGCAGGAAATCTCTATACCTAATATATAATCGCATAATACAGATACTTATATCATACATGTATCATTATATAATTTCATCGTTACTTAAAACGGATATACCCGTGTTGCTCCGGCCACAGCCTAGTCAGTGATTATTTTCTCCTGACGAAGTCAAATTTAAGGGATATCTATTTGGCGTTGTCTGTACATCCGTCCGTCCGTTCGTTCGACCGTCCGTCCGTTACAGTTTTCGTGTCCGCTCCATAACTCTCACATGCATGGAGTGATTTTGAAATAAATTGTCACATCTAGACGACGTGCAGAACCCAACACCCGGGTCTACATCTTTAAGGTCAAGGTCATAAAGGTCATCATAAAGGTCATTTACTTCTTATATGCATCTAATAAGGTCCATGTTGTGTCTACTCCATGACTATTACATGCATGGAGGGATTTTGAAATAAATCGGCACAAATACTTATCTCATCGAGACGACGTGCAGAACCCAACATCACCTGTATCATTCTTCAAGGTCAAGGTCATGAAGGTCATAAACATTATACTTCTTATTTGCATATAATAAGGTCGGCCCATTTCGCGTCCAATCCATATCTCTCGCATGCTTTGAGGGATTTTGAAATATAATGCCACAAATATCCACCCCATCAAGACATGCAGATCACACACTCACTCCTATGAAAAAACAACAAACATAAAAAAAGAAAAAAGAAAACAACATTGTTCCATAACTCTCATATGCTTAATAAATTGGCCCAAATGCTCCCCTCTAGTTTGATTGAATTTAGTATTGTATGTTTTATATTTCTTTAAGTTGGTGTGTTCCATAGAGAGTAATTTTTTATTTACATTGTCAATCTCTATAACTAATACATAATCTCATAGTGTTTAGATGTATGCCCTCAATACAGTGTTTTAGCAGTTAAAGATTTCATTAATTACTCGTATATTTTGATATAATATGTAAAGTATATAAGGTCAGACACCTGCAAATGTTTCATATGAGCTTTTTCATTTTAAAAGAATGTTTAAAGCTACAGAGTCACTATATCAATCGATTTCTTCTTTGTAGGCGTGTCTTTATTTGTAACTTCATGTTCACCAGCTCATGTCGGAATCGGGTATTTTAGCGAGCAAATATAGCGCAGGAAATCATTTACTGTATATACATCGACCAGTGCACATCGTACCTATACACAGGTAACAGTATTTTTTACAGAAAAAAAAGTTAGCCTCTTTCGGGGCTCGAACACACGACCTTCTGATTTCAAGTTCGGTGCTCTATCCACTGAACTATAACGGTATTTGAGAAAATAGTATACTAACTACTTTTTTAGATTTTGGTCAATATTCGGGTCCGTTTCTAGCCTCATAAAACGGTTGCGGTTGTGCATTGATAGGGTAAAAAAGTCCGTTTTCAAATAAAAGTACTTAATGTGTTAATTAAATCATTCATTAGGCATTATGCGTCGAGCGAGCGATACAATTTTTTATACTGAGGGTGCATCGAATTTGTTTGATGGGGTCGTAAGATTTTGGTCAATTTTCGGGTCCGTTTCTAGCCCCATAAAACGGTTGCGGAAGTGCATTGATAGGGTAAAAAAGTCCGTTTTCAAATAAAAGGATTTAACAATATGTTAATTTAACCACTCATTAGCCATTATGCGTCGAGCGAGCGAAGCGAGACATTTTATTTTATACTGAGGGCGTGCATCGAAATTGTTTGATGGGGTGCGTAAGCTTTTGGTCAATTTTCGGGTCCGTTTCTAGCCTCATAAAACGGTTGCGTTAGTGCATTGATAGGGTAAAAAAATCCGTTTTCAAATAAAAGGATTTAACAATGTGTTAATTAAACCACTCATTAGCCATTATGCGTCGAGAGAGCGAGAATCTTTTTTATACTGAGGGCGTGCATCGAAAATGTTTGATGGTGGGGGTGGGGGGTGGGGGGTGGGGTCGTAAGATTTTGGTCAATTTTCGGGTCCGTTACTAGCCTCATAAAACGGATGCGGTAGTACATTGATAGGGTAAAAAAAAAATCGGGTCCGTTTCTAGCCTCATAAAAGGGTTGCAGTAGTGCATTGATAAGGTAAAACAAAGGATTTAACAAAGTGTTAATTAAACCACTCATTAGCCATTAAGCGTCGAGCGAGCGAAGCGAGCGAGACAATTTTTTATACTAAGGGCGTGCAACGAAATTGTTTGATATTTTATCTACAGAAACATGGACAAACATGTATGATCCGGAATTTTTATAGTGGGGGGGGGGGGGGGGGGTCGGAGGGAGGTGGGGGGTGGAGGGCGCGCCGGGCGCGCATATGGTAAACATGGGATATGTTCAGTAATGTCATAAGTAGTTTATTACTTTTAAACAATGGGGTTTATGCTGTAGGATATTGTTAAAAGATGGGGGAACTGAGATAATAAAAGATTTAGATTTTCTTTTCGAAGTGGGTGGCTTTAATATAGTCACCAAGAGCGCTGAAAACCAATAGTTTGTGTATTTTTTCGGGATCGAGTAAATTATTAAGGTTTAGAGGGATTGAAATTTGTTGGAGTTTAGATTTTAATTTGTCCGTTTTGTGTCGAGCTGTCTGCATTCAAGAAGAAAGTGTTCAGTGGTATATGGGACCGAGCAGGAAGGACAGTTTTTGGAAAGATCCTTAATGATGTGGCTATCTAGACTCGCAGGTAATAAGTTATATCCCATTCTAAGTCTGGTTATAGTTTTGGTAAGGATTTTATTGCCCGAAAACATATCATGATTTCTAAAGTTATGGCTAAGTCTCGTAAAAGTGTTGAATTTATTTGTCTGATTAGTTAGGTAATGATTTAGTTTAACATTAATTGTTTTACGGATACAGGAATAAACTTCTGAGGGTCCAAATGCTACCTGTTTATCAATAAAAGGATGGTCCAATCCAGCTTTACAAGCTAGGTCGGCCTTTTCATTGCCGGAAATATTTACATGGGCTGGGCACCATTCTAAATTAATGGATAAACCCAGTATGTTACAGTCATTAAGTAATGCTAATATGTCAGAAATTAGGTCCGGTCTAGATTTGCCTTTTCTATCTTTAATGGCGGTAAGTTTGGAAAGGGAATCGGAGAAAAAAACTGATTTAATAGGTTTATTTTTGAAAATCCATTTAATGGACTTAATTATTGTAATCAGCTCGGCAGTAAAAATAAATAGATCATCAGAGATTCGAATAATTTTGCTAATGTTTTGAGACGGGATTACAAAGGCAGATGCCACGCGTCCTGTGCCAGGGTCCTTTGACCCATCCGTAAAAATGTTAACATGATAGTTATACTTGTTATCAATATGTTCCATAAAAGCTTGTTTTATAATGGATTGATTGTCCTGTTTGTTAATAATATTTGAAAGAGAAGTATCAACTTTTGGTAAAGCTAGAGCCCATGGTGGCATGTCTCTAGTATTAAAATCTGCTATGGTGATCTTATTTAATTTATATTCCTCTGTCAAGTTTAGTGTTTCTGTACCGAGAGGTTTAGGCTTATTACGAAATTTATTTTTATAGTATGTATTTATAATAATATCATTTACAGGATTTTGTGATCTTTTTGTTAGGGTCCTGGCCCAGAACCGCAGCAACTGCTCTTTTCTATGTAAATGGAGTGGTAATACTCCCGCCTCATGTTCTAATAAATGTTTAGGCGTGCTATTTAGCGCCCTTAGTGCTATCCTCAATGCCTTATTTTGAATAATATCCAGTTTATGAAGTAGAGACGGAGCAGCACATGAATACACATGGGATCCATAATCAAGTTTAGATCTAATGAGGGTTTTATATAAGACAATTAGTGTTTTTCTATCGGAACCAAAATCTGTTCCTTGCAGCATACGTCTTTTTCACATTTGGCTATAAGATTATAAATATGTGCAGAGAAATTTAAACGACGATCCAAATGAGGCCTAAAAATGTAACAGTTTTACAAAATACAATTTTGGTATCCCTAGATATAGATCTACGGTATCACAAGAGGAATTACCAAATATAATGCCAATAGTTTTTTTTGGCGATAACTTAAATCCCCATTTATTTGCCCATTCCCAATAATCGAAGAGCACTATGTGTACAAAGTTAAATGAATGTAGGTCAAATAATGGATAACAACAGGAAAATAGATTTTCAAGATCAAGCCACAGTGTCCTTGACATTTGAAATACTAACTATAAAATCAATAGGTGTCGTTTTTGCAAAAATGAATATTGTTTGTATAAAGTTTCAAATTCGTAGGTACAATAGTATATAAATTACAGCCCAAAAGGCGTTTTACAGTATCTAGTTACTGTGACTTTCACCTTTGACCTGTTATCCCAAATTGTAAAAGAGTAATTGTTTGAACACGGGTACTAACTATGTCAAGATTGTAAATCTAATAGTTGCAAGTTACAGTCGGGAAACTGATTCTCAGGATTCGGTCGATTTCAGGTCAGTGTTTACAGTCGGGAAACTGATTCTCAGGATTCGGTCGATTTCAGGTCAGTGTGACCTTGGTGATCTACTAAACCCAAAGGCAATATAATTGGTCATATGACGTTTAATACGCGCGGGTGTTTATATTTCCGAAGTAATCATGCTAAATGCGTATGTCCATATGAGGTCTTAGTAACATGAGGTTTGGCTCACTAACCCCAAAAGAAATATATTGTTCATCTAACCAAGGACAATGGGCTTTGAAAGTTGCATGAGTGTAAGTGTTATACTCGTTGAGATATTGCTTGGAGTATATATTTCCGTATGAGGTCATGCCGTTATGGTGACCTTCGAATTAATGACCCCAAAAGCAACAGTGCTCCTCATTTGACCAATGGTTACATGTATGTACCTTTGAAGTTTCAGGAGTGTGGATGTTATGTATTCGAAGTCATCGCAAGGAAGGCGTATATCCATATGAGGTCATGACGACCTTGACCGTTGGCAGTCAGAAACCCTTAAACAGTAAGATTCCACCTCTAACTAAGGGCAGTATAACCGATGAAGTTTCAGGATGATGGGTGTTATGCTTTCGAAATTATCGCGAACAATGAATATTTCTAGAAATGGCATGGTGATCTTGTCCATTTAACTTCTGACTCCAAAAGCAATAGGGTTTCTCGTGTTACCAAGTGAAATGTACATATGGCGCTTCCTTGATGTGAGTGTTCAAGCTAGTTAATTAGTGCAATGCTTTTTTTCTGTATAAAATCATGGTGACCTTGACCTTTGGCGTAGTGATACCAAAAACAGTAGGGTTCTTTCTTTCACCGATGGCAATGTATCTATGAAGTTTCATGAGGTGGGTATAATGGTTTCGAAGTTATTGCGTTAAATGCATATTTTTTGTATAATGTAGTGGCGGCCTTGGCCTTTGACATACTGACTCCAACAACAGTAGGGTTCCTCTTCTCACCCAGAACAATGTATATATTAAAATGTTTTATGAGTGTGGGTCTTATGTTTTTTAAAGTTCTCCGGTCATGTTTTGTTTCATGAACATGCTTATGTTTATTTAAATCAAAATCAATACACAACAATATATATTTACAATTCACACATTGCAATATCTGTGAAAAGCGAGAATAATATTTTATTTGGTGACGTAGAAAACTTTGAACAGGTAAATTAATCCACATGTAAATGTATTAATCGATTATCTAACAATAGTTGTGCAACTATACAATTCAGATTTACCTCATTTCTCTGTGCAGTCACGCAGTGGTAAAGGTAGTATCTACTGTAATGTTTTGTGTTTACTTATTATTAAATGTAGTAAAGCAATTGAATGTCCAGTTACACATTTATTCCGTGTTACAGCTACATGTTAATACTAGAATCCCCTGTCTTGCATAGCATGTGATCTTATATCAAACAATACTAGCTTGTTGTATATACCAGCTTATAGATATAACAATATCATTACATCCTTCCTCTTTCGAAATAAAGAATTTATTAACTTATTATGGTCAAATTAAAATAATTATTTAACTGTAATTTTTGAATTCTTAAAATATAAACTCTGTTCTGTAGCTAGTCTCTATGGCTACTCTTCGCGTGCATCTAAATGGAATTTCATTCATGTAGATAAACGGTCAACAGCTTATTTCATTCACACTAACAATTAAGCAGCCTGACAGTTAACAATTATAGTGATGTTGATAGGTGTGTTTATATCTGGGAAGCTGTCAAAGAGAATTGTTTTTGTTTCCAAAATATGTTAGTTAGGGCGTAATGTCAACAATATGAAAATCAAAATAAATGAATGAAACATAACATTTGACAGTTTATAAAGATAATTAGGTGTTCGCCCTCAATATAACGATGCTGGTATTTGTCAAATAGTGTAGATTATCATCTGAATGTGTGTAGCATTAACCCAGTGTAGAGAAATCGGCCTTTTTATACAAAACACACATTATTTTTGCATATGTTTGAGAATAATTTTGATTTTAAACCATTTAATTATTTGTATTTGTTTATTCCACAAATTTACCGTATGTTTGTATTTTCTTCACTTCTCTACCACTGCGTGTGAAGTAAGGAGTGTCCTTATTGTCATAAGAGTTTGTTGGTGCTTCTATTGGTGTTTCCTGATTGGTAGTAGTAGTGGCATCATCATCACCATCATCATTAAAGTGGTTATTTATAGTATTTTCCTCATTTGTGCATATCAAATGTTTGCGATTTCTGCGATATTTCCCCAACTGAGTTTGAACATTGTATGATATCGGATGTGGGGCTTTATCAATTATTACTCCTGGTTCCCAGTTCATGTTATCATTGCGTTTGATTCGGATCGTGTCACCTGGTTTTAAATTTGGCATGTCTTTACTGTTTCTATCGTAGATTTTTTTTGTTTTTCTTGCTTCTTGTTCAGTTTTTCATGAATTTCCCTTGATTTAACGAGTTTGGGTTTAAGCTGTTTTGTGGTACAGGCTAGTGTTGATCGTAACCTCCTGTTCATTAATAACTGTGCCGGTGATGCCAAATTGTCTATAGGAGTATTCTTGTGGTTCATAATACTCAAGTACGGATCTTTTCTGTCAGCTTTTGATTTCTTCAGATTTTTTTTCACTGTTTTTGCAGTAACTTCTGCTAATCCATTGGAAGCTGGAAATCTTGGACTAGATGTTGTATGTACGAATCCCCATTTGTTTGCGAATCGTTTAAATTCTTCTAAAGAATAATTCGGACCATTATCCGATCTGACCTCAAAAGGTATACCATGACGACTGAAAATTGATTTCATATGTGCTATAACTGTTGCCGCCTTCATGTTTTCGAGTTTCACAATTTCAAAATATCTCAATTGATAGTCAACAACCAGCAAATAGTTATCATTGTCCCATGATAACACGTCTGTTCCTATAATTTGCCACGGTAATTCTGGAATCGTCGATGGTATCATGCTTTCTTTTTGGTTTGCATTTCTATGTTCTAAACAAATACTGCAGTTTGACACATAATCTTGTATTTGTGCATTTATGCCTGGCTAAAACATTGTCTCTCTTGCCAGATGTTTTGTTTTTTCACACCCCATGTGACCTTCATGTCACTTACTTAACATGTCTCTGCGCAAAGATGAAGGTATAACTACTTTTTCTCCTTTTATAATTAGTCCATCTGCATACGAAAGTTCATCTCGGAATACAAAATATTCCGTTATCTCATTGTTGCACTTACGTTTGACTTCAGACCAACCATCTTGTATGGTTTCGCGTAATATTTGCAATTTTTTGTCATTCAAAGTTTCTTTTCTGACTTCAAACAATTTTTCTTCTGTGATTGGCGGATTACTAACCTCTTGATGTATGTAGCATTGCAAGTCTGAGTAAAGATCACCATTTTCATTGTCATTCAAATATGCTCTTGATAGCATATCAGCTATGTGAAGTTGACTTTCTGGTTTGTATGTCAGTATGAAATCATACTTTTGTAAACGTAAAAGCATTCTTTGTAACCTAGGATATGCACTGTGCAATGGCTTCTTTAAAATGGATTCTAACGTTTGTGATTTGCAAACGTAAACATGTTGAACCTTTCGAGCAAGAAAAGTACAGCTAGTAACTCTTTTTCAATTTGAGCATATCTAGTTTCTGCATCTGTCATTGACCTGAACGCGTACGCTATTGGTTTGTCATATTGTAAACAAACTGCTCCAATCCCCGACCTTGAACTGTTACAACTGACTGTTACTGGTTTCTTTGGATCGAAATAAGAAACTACAGGACTTTTTGTTAAACAGTTTTTGATTTTCTCAAAAGCACTTTCCTGCTCAGATTTCCATTCGAATTCAGTGTCTTGTCGTATTAAATTCCTTATTGGCTTTGAAAAATATTTGGCTCCTGACATCATTGTTGTAATTTCCTCTACAGTTGGTAACTGGTAATGTTCTCTCTTTATTGCTAAATTTAAGTTTTTCGGATCCAGACAAATTTTCAAACTGTTGTCTGGCTTTGTCACAATAACAAGAGAGCTTACCCAGTCTGTGGGTTAGTCAACCTTTTGAATGACATCATTTTGTTCTAATTTCTGTAGAGCTTTTTTCAGCTTGTCTCTGAGTTTTACAGGAACTCTTCTTGTGGGAGAGATGACAGGTTTCACTGATTTATCCAGTTCAATTGTGTATGGGGTCTTTAAGCATCCTAGACCTTTGAACACTTCTAGATATTCCCGCATGATTGATTCTTTGTCACATTTATTCACGGATAGTATGATTTTTACAAGCCCCAAATCTTGAGATGATTTAAATCCGATAAGAGGATTTGATTTCACAACATAAAACTCTGTTTCTTTGCCTTTGCATGGCAATACTGTTTTCCCAATGACTTTCAATTTGTCTCCAGTATAGCTTGATAACTGAGTTTTAGTTGCTGACAACTTGGTGCCTTTTGATTTCACTTTATCGTAAATATCCTTTGACAGAATGTTAGCTTGTGAACCGGTATCTATTTTGAATCGTATATCCATTTTATTAACTTTCGATGTACAAAAACACTCATTTGAACCAATGTCCATCTTGTTCCTTTTATTGACTATTCCAACGTACAGATAGTCATCATCGCTATCTGACTGTTCATTCAATTATCGTTTTTGATAACTTCTGCAACATTTTGCGAAATGATTTAGTGTTTACACTTATGACACTTCTGTTGATATGCCGGGCATTGACCTTTACTATTTAGTGATCCGCATTTTCTGCAATGAAATGTGTCCGATTTTACGAGTTTTGGCCTTAAACTAGTTTCTTTAGGTCTTGCACTTTGATGTTTTGGTTTCTTTTTGACCGCATCAACCGATGAGCTTGAGACATTTTGTATACTTTGCAGTTGTCTCTTTGATTCCTCATCTGCCCTGCAAATGGACAGTGCCTTGTCTAGCGTTAATTTATCTTCGCGTAACAACCTTTCTTTAACCTTTTCTGAGCTTATTCCACACACGACTCAGTCACGTATGAGATCATCTTTAATGTCTCCAAATTCACAATTTAATGCCATATTCTTTAAGTCTGTCACAAATTGATCTGTTGTTTCACCTTGCAGTTGGTTTCGTGTATTGAAACGATGTCTCTCCATTGTAATATTCTTCTTCATTCTTGCATTATGTGTCAAACTTTTCAATGAGAGGCGTGATTTTGTCTTTTTGCTCATCAGTAAAGACAAATGTACTGTAACTATCACGTCCTTCTTGAACTATTATATATAACAACGCTTTACATTTTTCATTTTCGTTGTTTTTTGGCGCTCCGATGTCTAAATATAATAAAAATTTTAACTTCCATTTTTCCATTGCTCAGAAATGTTTCCTTCATGACAAAAGTTAACTCCGGTGGTTGTTTCAGGTTATCCATGATTGACAAAAACTTGTATGTCTTGTTTACGTTATTTTTACTTCTGACACCATGTAATGTTTTGTTTTTACTTATTATTAAATGAAGTAAAGCAATTGTCCAGTTACACATTTATTCCGTGTTAAAACTAGAATCCCCTGTTTTGCATAGTATGTGATCTTATATCAAACAATACTAGCTTAAGTTGTATATACCAGCTTATAGATATAACAATATCATTACAAATAATATATCATGCAAATAATACTTATTTTTACATACAAATTAGAAGCGGATTTAAATATATGTTTTTCTCCGGGACTATCAAGAAATGTTCATATGATGTTTAAGAGTTAAATTTGTTAATATATAATACTATAAAAAGGGTGGCCATTCATCTTTAAGTTATCGTCTGGAATGCGTAATTGTTTACGGACGGAAGGATAACCGCACAACATAATGAGTATAAAACAGACTTTATTCTTTCCGTCATTGTTTCATACAATCCTACGCCTCTCAGTACTTCGGTTCTTTGATTTTTATATTAAAAAAACGGTCTGTCACCCAATTTTCTTCCGTAGCGTTATTAAAGTAATAGGAAACACAGTCAGTCAAATTACATTCTGTCCTTGTTATTAAATTACGTGCATCACAATACTGTCCACAAATAAAACGACGGTCGTATAAAATACAATTAAGGACGTACTGTATATAATTTGCATGCATGAATAAGATCAAACCTGGTGATATTTTATTCTCAAGAAGTAAACCAATCGGGATGTTTGATACAAATTGCATTAACAGGATGCGAACTTGAAAAATTATTTCTTTTGCAAATTTACACCATCTCAGGACCTTTTCAAACAAAAAACATGTTATAATTATATATTAATAGAAACCATTATAGTCTTTAAGCCGATAGCTTACACCTGTTTATCGGAGTCTTTTCTCTGAGAAAGCATATTAAAGAACCATAAAAACAATGATATATGGTTACTATATGTATCCTGTCCCTCGAGGGCGGCTGTAAATAACCAATTACAATGTATTAATAAGTCGTTAAACAACAATTCATTCATTAAATATAGTTCATTGACAAATGAAATGACATTTTCCGGTCCGTTAACACATCATTTTATGTTATAACGGACCTACAGATACGATGTCTTCGCCGGGAGCGAAACCCCGCGGGACAGAGGTCTGTATCTTAAAAGCAGAGACATTATCCACTGAGCTACCGAGGCCGCTAAACATCGTTTAAACTTGAACGCAAATATTCCACTTAAATTAAATCTATTACACAGAGCTTGGTACGTTTAAATGGCTTGCATTATTAAAGGCAAGCCCAAAACAACAATGTCATTGAATATCAGCGGCAAAAGTAAAACGTATAGTGTATTAAGCAGGAATGTCTAGTCCGTGTGATTACAGAAGGAATGTCTAGTCCGAGTGTATACAGCAGGAATGTCTAGTCCCTGTGTATACAGCAGGAATGTCTAGTCCGTGTGTATACAGCAGGAATGTCTAGTCCGTGCGTGTACAGCGGGAATGACTAGTCCTGTATTACAGTAGGAATGTCTAGTCCGTGTGATTACAGCAGGAATGTCTAGTCCGGGTGTATACAACAGGAATGTCTAGTCCGTGTGTATACAGCGGGAATGTCTAGTCCGTTTGTATACAGTGGGAATGTTTAGTCCGTGTGTATACAGCAGGAATGTCTAGACCGTGTGATTAAACTGCGACAGATCGTGATTTTATTGTTATTATAATATAACTAATATCTATGTTATTATTACGCTAACACATGCACTTAATGTAAGCTTATCATCAACTATATCGTAGCTGAACATCAGTACTAAACTGGACCCGGTAATAATAACTAACAGATGCCGATTTATAAACATTGATTTCCTGTCCGTATTATTCCTGTTCAATCTCTACCCAGAGTTCCGTTTAAAGATTGATTAAAGGTTATATTTCGAGTCAAATATTAAAATGCGAGCTTCTACCAAGCCATTATTTACTTACTTGTGACTTTCTAGGCTTTTGTTTTTATATTCATAGGCACAGTCATATGATGCCTCATAGAATGTCATAGAAGCTTTAGCATATTCCAATAATCTTGAATGAGTCATACGATGCATCAACATTCTAATTACTCATCCAGAAACTTGCATGTTACTAATTATAACTGAATATCCTAGATGAAACAATAACATATTTACACTATATTATTTATTAATCAGAAAATGATATCACTGTAACATAAGAAATCCCCACCAGGCTATGTTCTATAACAGACTGGTCATTTAAAGAGAATATAGTGTTCAGTATAACACAAAGATGATTATATATAATATATATAAATATATATAAATATAAAAACAAAAGCCTAGAAAGTCGCAATGCAAGTTCTCAATGACTTGACAGAAGACAGAGCAGCAAGAGAATAAATCATTAAGGACATGACAAGACAAAATTGAAGACAAACAATAAACGTTACCGTCCTTTCAGAAGTTAGGTAAACGTCATTATATGGTCCTTAATCTGTCGGGTCGCACAATCATGGTAGCAGCATGAACAGAGAAGAACTGATGTGTATCCTTTGTAACGCAAAGACTTTCCAATTCCTCATGCAGGTTCACGATAACAGTGTTAAGCCCATTTCGAATAATATTTAAAACAGTCCACTTTGTCATACCTTGTCAAAAGCATTCTTCACGTCAAACAAGCAAATATACAACCATCAACTACCTGACGTCTTTGTAAAGTAGGAACATTATCGAAGTTGAAAGGAAATCATGATATATCCAATCCTTTATAAAAATTCTCCCCGAAGAGGGCTAAAAGAGAAATAAGGGTTTTAGAGATAAATGTGTACTATATGCAATTGCCTTTTATGAACGTAAGTATAAAAATTGAACAGGAAATGAAGCTTTCACAGAACTCAGTAACACACGCAAAAGCAAGACATGAACTCATTCGGTTAACCCGACAATAAAATGACCATGCACTGAGCTTGAATGATTTTATTTCTTTTTCTCCATTTTGCTTTGTATTTTGTAATAATTGTTTTGACATTTTTTAAATTAATGTTTTTTCTAGACATTTCATGCTACTTTCTCACTGCGTAAACTTAGACTTGCATGTTCATATAATTATTAGACAAAGAGTGAAATAAAAAAACCAATCTTTCAGAGAGGCACATTTAGTGTGAAAAGTCGATCTGCACAATACTGGAGGGACTACAAAAGTAAATACGTGTTATTTAATCCGTTCTTGTAGGTATGTTACGCCAAACAACTATTGAGTTTTCTTTCTGGCGCAGGAAATGGTGTAAACTATCTGAAAGAAATGCTGCTATTACTGCGTATATATTTAATGACATAATATTTAACAAATATTCTAGCGATTTCTTCTTTACTATATACTACGCGGACTCGGAACCAAATTCTGGAGAAATTGGATGGTTGAAATCGCCCTTCGCGTCGGGGTAATGTTGACTAGACTTTGGGAGATTCTATGAAACATTCAAGAAATGTATGTTCATGTGTTGTTTTTTCTGAATCTAAACAGCCTGGTTACAGTGTTTACACTGGTTACATTTTGCAATGTTTCATTTGATTGACAATTTGGATTTTCTTCTGGACTAGTTGCATATGTTTCATAACAGTCACAATACGGTTACATATAGTTATATCTGGAATTCATAATAGAGTTGCATTCCCTTTAATAAGAAATATGGTCTTATAGAAATCACAGCACCGAAACGCAATGGCACCGTAGATCCGCAAAGTACAACAAACAAAGAGCAAATTAAGAGTGCTGAAGACAAGGTTAACGACTTGGAATGGTCAGTGGGCAATATGGCCCACCGGTTAGCTTAATTAAGAACCACACGCGGTATGGAATGACATTCAATTTTCAACGAACTTCACAATTGCAAATGAGGTCTAAGTAATGCGACAATATTAAAGCTAGGGATTTTGGTTTAGACGTAATTAGGAATCACGCGCGGTATGGAATGACATTCAATGTTCAACTAACTTCACAATTGCAAATGAGGTCTAAGTGATGCGTCAATATTAAAGCTAGGGATGAAATAGAAGCGTTTCACTAACTGGAATGGAAACAAACACTTTCTAACATGTTTTGACCAGTTTCAGTACAACAGGAAAAACAGCACAACAGAAACAAATTGAAATATTACTTCTTTGTCTTCCAATATTTCGCTCAAAATCAAAGTAGAGAGAATGTGTAATAAATACAAGTCTAAAACCCCAGAAATTTGCAGCATTTGAATACCAATTTCACTTAATGTTGAATGAATCATTTCAAAGTCCGAAATTCTCTACTTTGCACGCCAAACGCTTAATTGAGAAATGTTCTCTTATCTATACATGTATATAACGTGACAATAACGTGACAACCATTAGAGCACTGTCTGAAATATAAGTACTTCCTCTTAAGTTTGTTTATCGTGCAATATATTTGAACGTCGTGATATAGGTAGTAGTTTCAGGGTTTCAGAAGGTACTGGCATACGGAAAGTCGGTGGTTCTTCCCATGTGCCGCCCGTGCACGAAAATTGCCCGGATGTGCAAATGTGGTCTTCCTCCACCAATGGCAAGATTGAAAGTCGCCATATGACCTCAGCTGTTGGTGTGACTATAACATCAAATTCAATTCAATTCCATTAAAAACTGCGGTTACAATTGGTTAAAACCGCTCAAATAATCTCAACCATTGGCTAGTCGCACTTTATTTGGTCTAATATGCCCAGACCGGTATATACAGGTAAGACATATGCATGATACGGTCTGGCAGGCCGAGACTACGTTCTTCATTTATTTGACATCACTTTGTTTACACGTTACTTTCACGTCGTGCAATGAAATGTTACGTTATTACTGTCATCCAATCAGAATGAATGTTTAACTTGAACCGTGTGAAATTATGAGACGGTATATACATATGTATACGTCTTATATTATACTGACTCAGCCAATCAGAATGCAGGACATGCCTGAGGTGCGATAGAATTATTAATAATGATTTGCAGAAATGCACGTTATGAAGAAAAACTAACGAGACGCAGCGAGTCTTAAAGAAATAAAGATTGCACTGAGTCCCTTTAAAGTCAACCCTTACATTTTCTATAAATGTGAAACAAATATATCATCTTGAAGTTCGACGAACGAACGGACTGAAAACACTATCCCAGTAAAGTGAGAAAACCGTAATATTTAACTAATGTTGTAGGCTTTTATTTCATATTTAAAGCGCGTTTGATTTGCACTTAAAAGTATTGATTACACGCATGCCACAATTTCTTTCCAGGGGAGTATTTGATTTTAATTCGTCCTCGCTATAGCTTATTTGTCAGAAACGTGCAACAGTATCGCTCCGCCTGGGACTGTAACTAAGCAATATATGTGTCACTTTAATGTTTTATTAGAGTGACATGAAAGTCATCAGCAACTATTTTTACGAGCATTGCATTTGGGTAAGACGTAATTAAGAATCACGCGCGGTATGGAATGACATTCAATGTTCAACTAACTTCACAATTGCAAATGAGGTCTAAGTGATGCGTCAATATTAAAGCTAGGGATAAAAAAAAAGCGTTTCACTAATTGTCACGGAAACAAATACTTTCTAACGTGTTTAAACGTTTTCAGTACAATAGCCCAACAAAACAACAGAATAAAATTGAAATATAACTTCTTTGTCTTCCAATATTCCGCTCAAAATCAAAGTAGAGAGAATTAGTAGTAAATACAAGTAAAACCCCAGAATTGGAATATCAATTTCACTTAATGTTGAATGAATCATTTCAAAGTCCGAAATTCTCTACTTTGCACGCCAAACGCTAAATTGAGAAATATTCTCTCATCTATACATGTATAAATCACGTGACAATAACGTGAGCACCATTAGAGACGCTGTCTGAAAATCCTCTTACGTTCGTTTATCGTGCAATATATTTTGAATATCGTGATGTTGGTAGTTGACGTCCAACACCATATTACAGAGCCCTTTTAAAAATGGATCAAATATTTGCTGATAATAATATTCCCTATGTGTGGTTTTAAAACGTGACGATATTGTTGTCAGTAGAATCTAAAAATATAGACAGATAGGAAAAATAGAAGATTGTTTGATGTATTGTCACAGGTGACTGTTGGACTGAAAACCTCATTTGTTTTCATCCTTGGAACTGTAGTGGAATGTATGTACTTAAACGGATTAGTGTCTGTTTATATATACATATATTCTAAATCCCGATGTGAGATTGCCGCAATTCTGTCAGAAACTACGCAATATTAGTATGACCGACGTCTGGTCTTTGGAAGCGTTTCCGTTTGTTAATGAATACATTTGGGAATGACACGAATGTTATTTTGAAACGACCAATATATGTTGCTATAGGAACAATAAATGCAAATACTAAAGGAAGAGGTTTACTGAAATGATTTGCAGTAAATGTACATTTAAAATGGCACAAAGGTTTATTGGTTTGAAACATGCACACACGCATACGCAGGCAGGCAGGCACGCACGCACGCACTAACGCCGCACGTAAACACTCACACGCACACGCAAACACGCCAACCCGCCCTCCCGTACGCACTCCCGCACGCACGCGCACACTCACACACACATATTCATACTACTTGCAATAATTACATGTGAATCGAAGTATACAAAATCACATTCATGTTTATTTTAAGAAATACAAATATTGAAACATAAAATAAAACATAAAAGAAATAGTGCGATCATTCATGCTAAATCTATTGACTTGACCATCAATAGTGAGATACAGTATCTATGTGTAAAATAAATACGTAATTGTCTCCAAAAGTATGCAAACGAAGTGGTTTCTTTCAAAATCAAACAATCGTGGCCTAAGCCACAGAACACATTTATTTTAAAGATATGCTAACATTAGCATATTCAATTGTAGTACATATGTTTGCGCGGTGCGCATGTTTGTTCCATTTGGACATACAGATCAGATCACGATTGGTGTGCATTATTCGGTGCGTATGACTATATATTTGTGACCAATAGCTACCGAGAAGACATTCGTCCCACAAATTTCCGACGAGGATCAAATTCATACTTTATCACTTAGTTAACTTCTAACCCCTGCATTTTAGTTTACTGACTTTTTCGTTCTACTATTCAGTGCCTTCGTTAGTAAATTTCATACCAATATTATTTAAAAACCTTATTATAGTTCGTAACTTGATCGCGCACTGTCCATCAGTATTCCAAATGTGTCATTTTATGTGATCACCATACTTTCTGCATTATTGAAAATAATAATAGTTCGCCTAAATAAATGTTCTGTTTATTCATTTACTGAAAGGAGATCAGTATAGCATATCTGGCAATATATGATCCTTTGGGTGACATTAACGATACAGGCAAAAGTGATTTTCAATTTCATAAAATCATTCGGTTGGTTGCAAATGGAGTTATATTATAAAAAATGACATTTAATGTCTCAGTTGGCAAGAACTTAGACAGTAAAACGTATCGCCACGACGATAAAACATTTGAATTTGCTTACAGTATGTCTCAGAGGATTATGTTTATTTCTGAATATGGCTGTGTTAACATAGGGGCATTTTGTTTTTGGCATTGTGGAAAGTTAAAGTATGATTCGGAGGGCTAACGATATTATTTATTAAAATACTCATTTTTGATTGGTTATAGCGGAGGTCTTATGTATAGCCTCTGACGTCATGTACGTCAACCGTTAAGACGTCATTTTAAACGCCAGAACACACGTTAACCGTTCAGACATCATTTTAAACGTCAGATGTAAAACAAAAATGCAATGAAATGCGTTATTTAAAACGACGCTACGTTCCAAAAGGATGAAGCTGTATACTCTTTTGATTTAGAGATAGGCATAACATGTAAAAAAGAATAAAAATATCGGACAGGGAAAGCAGCATTCAAGGACAACAGTCAACCACAAAACACAAAAACAAACACGCAAACAGACAAACGAAAAGACAAAAGTAATAAAAAATGCAAACGACATCACAGAAGGGTTGACAATAGGGCTACCGCCTTGGAACGGTCAGTGGCAAAGTAGGCCACTGGGGGTTTAAACCGGTTCTAGGGTGCACCAAACCTCACACTTACCAATTTGTGCAATCTCTCAACAAATATATTGCGCGAGATCAATACCTGGTCTTTGGGACTTGAAACACATCGAAACCGCGGGCTTGCGGCCCTTGATATCGATGAACTTCAAGTCCCGCCCACCAGGTATTGATCTGGGATAATATAAACTGGCTGGAAATATTTTATTTCATGAATATAAACCAGCTTTCGCTTCGCTTTGCATCTATTAGGCTGAGGATAGGACAACACATCACACGCAAATTATACTGGTCGAAAGAAAAGATGAAGACGCGGCAGTAGAGAGTAGGGAAAATAGTTTTTGAGTGAAAACGTCTGTCTGTATAAGGCAACGTCTCTGCATGATGAGAAGACATGAAAAGTAGTACATAAACATTGCCCTCAGAGGTGACCATGACGTTGTTAGGCTTCAAGGAAAGGAAACGACACTGTGGTTCTCTTGTCATAGATTTTACTAATTATTTCAATAATTAGAGAGGTCAATCAAGAAAAGAAGCGACGGTATCAGAAATGTTAGCTTTGTTGAGTTTAAGTTCCGTACTATAGATATTATTACCATAGTAGAAAAGAAAGGATTGTCAATGTTCAATATGTCATCCAGATACGAAGAGGTGTCAGTAAAGCTTCAATTACATCTGCCCGAGTAACGGATGAAAATCGAAACATGAAATCTCTTTCATAGCAATCCAAGATCACATCTGCGACAAGAGGTATTTCTTACCCATAGGGATACCAACACTTTGCAAACTTCTTGGCAAGTCCACATAGTGTAATTTTCTAAATTGCCGTTAGTAAAAATGCTTTAATATTCTTACAGGCCATTCCCTAGCGAGCTTTTTGAATGAGAACAATAAGCTTGTCTTTGATAAGGTGATGTGGTAAGGTTGTATATAGTGTAGAGGTCATCAGTAGTTTTCATAAGCTTTAGCACACTATCGTTTAAAGCTATCCTTAACGGCAGTAAGACAAGAAGTTAAAAGTTTGGAGATGAGTGTAGTGGTGCAGGCACTACAATTCGAAATAAATCGGGCTTTATACGGCTTTTCTACGTAATTTAGGAATCCAGTACACAGTTGGCAGTTTGATTTGCTTTTCGTCTACCCAAGCCTTGAAAGTAGTTCACCGAATGATAGGTGTGGAAACAACATCATCCTCAGTGGATTGTACTGGAGTATGCAGATTAGTGCTACCGAGTTCCAGAGATAAACCACGGACGTATTGTAGGCGTCAAACAATAATTAGATTAACAAATCACACTCAGCTGCATCCCCTATTACATAAAAAGTAGATATAAACGTCGAACAGGAAATGCAGCATTCAAGGACAACAGTCAACCAAAGGTACGCATATAAACAAACAACAGTTTTAAAGATGACTAAAACGCAAGACAAGACATCACGAACATAAACGGGTTGATAATAGGACTACCGCCTTGGAACGGTCAGTGGCAAAAAGGTCCGCTTGGGGTTTAAACCTGGTTGTAAGGTCCACCAAACCTCACAATTAATTAACAACGACCGAATGCACATGGTTATCATCGAATTTGCCCATGTTTAGTGTAGGCGTACGTTGGTGCTTTGTTACTAAACCAGGTAATAATGAAACGGCACTAGAACAGCATAGGACAAGACAAGACATTCGAAGACAGGTTGCAGTACACTCACGGTCTAGCAGCTGAAGACGCAAATAATAATACCGACGAGGACAAGGAGTGAGGACGAAAGAAATAATAGGGATTCAAATGTAAAAGTTGTAAAACAAAGAGTACTAGTACCAAATGTAGGTCTACGAGCAATATTCGTTTTTATTAGAGTCCACCAAGAACACGGAGCAGAATCGATGTGGACTCTGCATTGCGACACTTTGACATTCATGGTTGCTGCCAGAAGGTGAAACCTCCTATGATTAATCCTGACGAACCAGATGCTAGTCTACCACGTGATGTATGATGACAAACGCATATCCCCTGGAAAATAGAAATATAAACTTCCTAAATATCCTCAACTTTAGTCTGCATCATATTTTTATACAGTTATGTTTTTAAACAGACTATGTAACTGGGACACGTGCGTTTTCCGCGAGTTCGCGGTTTTCTCCTCACATCAAGTCCACGATAGGAATGTGGATGAATGTCTTCATCGAGCGTGATTTGCATAATATGTGTAGCAAGATTCATAATCGATAAGAAATAAAGTACATTCCTTAAAAGCTATTGGTAATGTAATTACCTTCACGATTAACCTAGAGTAACATTACAATTACAATATCCCAATATATTCTGTCTTTGTAATTGATTTACAATACATCACAATCCTTGGCTCAAATTCAAAGCCTTTCTGGAGTCAGCAAAAATAAATAGGGGCTGTCGTAGTAAACCCGTTGTAGGCAAACATGCGATTAAATATAAAACATAAGTCTTTAATCACCGTTCTGATAATACTACCATTGCTCCATCCACACTCGCACAATAAAGCACTTTATGTTATTACTGAGGTGTCTCCCCGCGCAAATATTCATAATAACGGCCAAAATAACAAGAAAAGCTATAATACATGTATTATAGCATGGGGAGTACGGACATATTTGAAAGGCAGTGAAAGGATGGTATTAGTAGCATGACATATTAGCAAGAATTTGACCGATCCGTTATCAGTGAAGTGACACATGTCCAAAATGGGGGAGAGGACACAATCTGTGTTTGCCGACTTCAGTTCTCTATAAATAAAACAATGAAGTTATATAATAAGTGCATTCAAAGCCTTATAGTTTCATTGACTTTTGTCTTTTGGTTTTGTCTGATTTCAAAATGCCAGTTCGGATGAATGTATTATATACAGTAACAAACATTTCCATATTTCACGATAAGGGTAACACTACGTATAGCCGCTTCACTTTCATGGAAGTGCAAATAAATATTATGGAATGATTTTTTAACACTAGTATAATTGTGTAATGAACAATTTTATATGTTAAAGTTGTGATTATCCCAGAACTAAGTTTGTACAGCTCAGTAAGTGTGCCAGGTTCCCCGCCAGGACTTGAACCTGGATCTCTTTTCTCGAAAGAAAAGCATGCTTCCTTGCACTACAGAGATGTTCCCAACAGCACAGAGCGTACAGAAAATTAATCAGCCAACTTAAATTTAGATTAAACATATTTTACTTCAAATTATGTATATTTACATAATCCATTCTAGGCACTGGCCTTAACTCTTAAAGTATGTCCGTTGTTTGTGCCAGATGAAGCTGCAGGTTATGCTTATAAATTAATTCCAACACTTCATTAAAAAGAAACCCAGTGAAAACAAGTAAATTCAGCATAGTACAAGTCCACTATATGTGAAACCACACATCGCTAGGCTAGCGCTAGGATTTTAAACCCTTTAGCCAAATCTGGCTAAAGCCTAAAAATTCCTTTAGCCGGATTAGAAAGTCTTTAGCCAGACTTTTGCCGAGATATTTTGTAACGAATTGGAGGCGCTAAAACTTTGCGTTTGCGTCCACATCAACAGTTAGTTAAAAAAGTATGCGTCATTAACTTACTTGTAAAGGGTATCAATATGTCCACATCATATGCATTCTGCGTTAGTGTTTACAATTACTTATAATAGTGGAGCTGTAAAATATCCAAAAAGTTATAAAAATTGTTTTTACTTTAATGCTATTTTAATTTTCAAATATTGTCGTCTGAAACTCAAAAAAGGACAGAATGAATGCATGCATATAATAAGAAAATATAAAAGTACAGACTCTTTGTCACCATTGATTAGACCATTTAGTATTTTCATTAAATGTATTTCAATATACCTACTAACATTCATATAAATAAAATAAATATATTTAAAAATGTAAGGCTAAGCTGAGGCATATAAAACAAGTTCAACTAACAGAAGTTCCAACTAGAAAGATCGTGGCCCTGCATTGTGAGACAAAATTCAGAAATGCTACAAGAGACTGTAGACAAAATCTGTAGGAAATTTGGATTCGCAAGACGGCCGATGTCTGGCAAATTTGATTGTATTTCTTACGATTTTCATTCGCCAGTTCGGGTTTCTTTTCGCCTATGGCGATTTGGCGAATGGTTAACGCGAGCCTAGCATCGTAAAATAATGGATACTCCTCAATCCTGCCAAATTTCATAAGACAGCCCTCAAGGGAAAGTAAAGTTATTGAGATTTTTTTGATTTAAATTAACAGCAACCTAGAACTTTGACCAACCAACCTGAATAACAATCCAGTGCTTCCTTTCAATGAGTTTCACATTTTGATGAAGTTTTGATAAATTCCATTTAGGTTGTTGTGAGTGCCACCTTGTGAAATGCATCTAGCAAAGAGAAGGAAGGCTTGGATTATTGTTTATATCTCTGAAAACGGACAACAACAAGAGGTCAATGACCCCGAAGCTCTATTGATAAAAGTTGATAGATTAGCATTCATGTGAATTTTTATGAAAATTGGTCAAGTAGTTTCAGAGGAGTAGTCGCTACAAATGTTTACTATATAACTCTACGTAAACAAAGATAGTCGCAGGCTGCCATGTTTAATATCGAAGCAAAATAATTTTCAACATCATGTCATGCTGGTCATTTTAGAAAAAGTTCCATATCTGATTAAATATCACTTATAGTTTTTAAGTAGTCGTTACAGATTTCTTTATGGATTAAATGTTTTTTTAATTCTATTTTTATTCGTGGTGGCCATCTTGAACTTCCAGCCGACCTAAAATGTTGCTAGGATCAACTAGACATCAAGAGCAAACAAAGGTTGACGCTGGGTTCTATGTCATGTCGACAAGGACCAAAAAACATATCATCACGTCAAACTGATTATTTTAGAGAAAGGCCCATATACAATTGTCGCTACAATTTTTTTTTTAAATATATTTCTAGCTTAGGTGGCCATCTTGGATGTTACATCAATGTGAATTTTTGCTAGGATGAACTAGACATCATGGGCTACATTCCTGTAAAGTTTCATGAAAATCCATCCAGTAATTTCAGAGGAGTAGTCGCTACAAAACAGTTAAGGGCGGACACCGCACCACAGTAAGTCGGCTGATCTTTGATCAGTAGAGCTAGAAACAAACAAAAACTTGTGATTTAACGAGCAATTAACATTTTAAAATCAAATACGGATCTGTTTCACAATTTACTAGAACATGTAAACGCAAGAGTTAGCAAGCTTGTATACCTTTTTAAAAGAGCATACATTTTAAATCAGTTTAATGCAAAAGTGAAGGTAACATATTATACAAAAAGTCAATAGTGCTTGACAGAAAGTCTATATCATCTCAGTAGGTTGGAACTAAATCGTCGGTTGTTTACAAAGGCAGATGAGGTATTTTCAAAGTTTTCAAACACTAGTAATTGCCCTCGAGTGGGACTGTAAAGGTAACTTATGAAATCTATTCACTGAATTCATACAAACCTAGAAGGATATTCCACAGAACACTTGGGTCACTTGCCGTTGCTTATTTCAGCATGTACAAGCAAACTATAAAAAGAGGCATAACTCTGCCAAAATGAAAGTCAGTAAGTTATAGGTCATGTTTAACACATTTCTTGAAGTAAGATGTGTGAAGTTTTATGAACATAGGCCAAATGCTTTTCAAGTTATTATGGCCAAGGTTAGGTACCGAAGACACAGCTAAGTCAAAATAGAATATGTTGTCTTCCAAAGATTAAGCTATAAAGTAGGTATAAAACATCTACTGCATAATTCTATTTCATGAGAAAGTGATGTAGATGTAACTAAGTTATCTGCCCGTTGCTTGGATGGTGAAGGTCACATCCACATTGGCTTTGTCACGTTGCAATGTACCATTGAAGATACAACTATAAGCAAAGTTTGAAAGGTCTGAGTGCATATAGTTTGTGAAAAAGTGACCTAAACGCCAAAGTTAAAGTTAAAAATTATAAGGTTATCTGCCCTTGCTTGGAGGGTCAAGGTCACTTCCACATTTGCTTTGTCAAGTTTTGATGTACCACTCAAGATACAAGTATAAGCAAAGTTTTAAAGGTCTAGTGTATAAAGTTTGTGTAAAACTGACCTAAACTCAAAAGTTGATCCTAAAAATTATCAAGTTTTTTGCCCTTTGCGTGGGGGGTCAAGGTCATTTCCACATTTGCTTTGTCACGTTGCGATGTACAGCCCATGATACAAATATAAGCAAAGTTTGAGAGGTCTAGTGCATACAGTTTGTGAGAAAATGACCCGACGCAAAACATGAATGTTGACGCCGCCTTCGCCGGAAAAGCAACATGTATGTCTCTTTTTTCTTCGAAAAGGCGAGACAAAAATGAGAAAGTTATAGGCAACGGTAAATTTTCATGAAGAAAAAAACGAGTATTTAAGCCATATAATGACCTTCAGTGTGATCTTGACTATGTTTTAGCATGGTCATGTCGAAGTTGTCATGATGAGTATATATTGAATGTTTGAGATGCAGAAATATCAAGAAATGAGAATGTAATAACCAATGTTAAGTTGTCATGACGGACTGACGACAAAGTGATCCCTATGTATCGCACTTTTCTACTAGCCCATCGGGCATATGACTTATAAATATTTACTAGCCGAACACATATCTACAGACCCGAATTTTTTAAGTGTAATTTGAGTGTTATTTTTAGACAAAATTGATACGTATATAAATTGATACGTATATTGTCACAGAAAGTTACATGTTCTCTAGAATAATATCATAAATAATTAAATCAAATAAAGAACTTGATTATTTTGACACTTTATTCTCAGTCACTGGGTACAAAAATTACGCGTTCGGTTTAATAAGTGTTGTTTTTTTGAGTCACTAACGTCTGCATTATTTTTTTCAGCCGGGGTACGCTCTTTCGAAATAATGAAGAAAGCTCATCGTACATGGAGGTTACAAAATAGACCGGAAATGCGGTATTGATTCATACTGAATATTGCTCATTCGGCCCCAACGTCGTTCGTAAATAGCAAATAAAATTGAAAACCAGTCTGTTCTGAAACCGAGTTGTTTTCGGCGATGTATATGTATAAACAAAATAAAAATCGACTTTAAATTTAGTATACAAGCTGTCGTTGTTTTGTGTCTGATTTCATTACGATTTATTTTGGCATTTTCTTCTTGTTTTTAACATGCCCGCTTGTAAAATTTACATGCCCGACATGATTTTTACTAACTGCGGGCTCCAAAAACCCAAAGAATGCATAATCAAATACACCAAAATAAACTCTACTCAAAACTGAAAACATCAAACATGTGCGTCTTAATTATTATAAATGTCATCCATGCCTAACAGCACCTTTTTAAGAGAGCACTGAAATAGCCCGTTTAACAGCTTTTTTGCAATTTTTTTATTTCGGTCTGTTTTTTTTCTCCATAGCATAGAAAAGGTCTGAAATGTGCGATCAGAAGTCATTTCCACTCTGAAAGGTTGCCTCCTAAAACTCAATTTATATAAAGCCGCTATATTATGCAATTTTTTTTTAACGCGACACGACATAATGACGTCATGTGACATGACGTCACGCCACATGCTATTCTAATTTTAACGTCATCTTATTATGACATCAAAATACCATAGCAACCAGTACTTAAACGGGACATTAGTGATAGCAAACTGTCAATATAAGGAAACAGTGCTAAGGCAAACTCAAGAATTACATCAATGGTTAGTTAAATGGCATAAAGCCCAACTCAAACTTAGAAAATCCTACTAAAATTGCATATACCGACCGCAAGTCACATGGGATCTTGAGATATCGCAAGTTACATATCTCACGATAAGTTGCGATACATCTTGAGAAATTGTAAAATATATCTCAATTTATTTTGAGATATCATTGACACAAGACTCATTGAGAGATCTGAAGATAATTATCTCAAAACAACTAAAGATATCTCAACAGTTATCTCAAGATAAACTGAGATATACACTGAGATTTATGGGGATTAATTGAGATATCTGAATACAAATATCTCAATGTAAATTGAGATATCTCACGATAAAATGTGATATCTCAACATGGAGCATCTCAAGATAAATTGGACATATATTGAGATATCTCTAGATGTGGTGCATCGTGGAGTATTACAATATACATATTTTACTGAGTTGTTCATAATCTGGGTTTCGTAGCAATGCGTGTTTGCCTTATCGACAAATTACATTCTAACCGTAGCAGGGGTGTAAAAATCCACTCGCGCTGCAGGACTAGTGGAACCAAAAAGCTACTCGCCCTTACCAATTTACCTCTCGCCCTGCAGCATATAACCTGAACATTATTTTCACCACTATACATCAAGTACATTTGTGTACTCACAGACACTGTAGTAGCTGACAGGCAGTATGTGGAGATTTTATTGTTATTCAAATAAAGAAAGTGCCATATTATCTAACAACACATTTAATATTATGGTCTGCAATTATCCTCGTACACTTTCATTAAGATTTATTCCCTTTTACGCAGACATTCGTCGGGGAGTGGGCAAAAAAAATAAGCGCGGAAAATTAACTTCTACAACAACAACAAACAAGAGGTCAATGACCTTGAAGCTCTACTGATTGATTTTGATATTTTAAGCCGTGGCGGCCATCTCGAATTTCCGGCCGACCTGAAATTTTGCTAAGATCAATAAGACATCAAGAGCAACATTCCTGTGAAGTTTCATGAAAATCCGTCAGGTAGTTTCAGATGAATAGTCGCTACAAGTTTTCATTATATAACTCTATGTAAACAAAGATAGCCACTGACAGCCATCTTTAACATTGAATAAAACAATTTTTGAACAGGACCAACATCATGTCATGCTGACCATTTTCGAAAAAGTCCCATATCAATATCACATAGTTTTCAAGAAGTAGTCGCTACAAACTTGTATTTTAAAAATCTATTTTTAGCCATGGCGGCCATCTTGAATTTCCTGCCGACCTGAAATTCTGCTAAGACATCAAGAGCAACATTCCTGTGAAGTTCCATGAAAATCAGTCGTTTCAGAGGAGTAGTCGCTACAAGCTTTCATTATATAACTCTATGTAAACAAAGATGGCCACTGGCAGCCATGTTTAACGTTGAATCAAAACGATTTTCGACAAGGACCAACATCATGTCATACTGATCATTTTAGAAAAAGTCCCATATCAATATCACTTAGAGTTTTCAAGAAGTTGTCGCTACAAACTTGTTTTTTAAAAACATATTTTTATATTTGGTGGCCATCTTGGATTTCACATCAACATGAATTTTTGCTAGGATTAACTAGACTTCATGGGCAACATTTCTGTAAAGTTTCACGAAAATCCATTCAGTAGTTTCAGAGGAGTAGTCGCTACAAAAAAAGGACAGACGGACGGACAGACGCCGCACCACGACATAAGCTCTGCTGATCTCTGATCATTCGAGCTAAAAAAACAATATTCTGCTGAACTTCTCTTCAATATTTTGCCTCCATTGGACCAATAATAGACGCTATAACTAATTAATAGCGGTTGGGAACTACGCTTGTTGTTCAGCCATACCCTTTCAGATTTGCCGAATCCGCTTGCAGGGTCCGAACAGCGACCTGATGTCTGTTCGTTTACCCGCCATGTTTACGGTGTCGATATAAAAAAGACACTGGTCTGACTGCTTAGCGATATATTGCATCACACTCCAATTGATTTTAGCGTGAATTGAATCACAGGGATCACTCTAGGCCTCGATTCCGCGATATTCTCGCATTAAATTCTCAAAATTCGCATGAAAAAGACATATGGAACAAATTGTTGCACCGAAGTCGGAGAAAACTATTTTCCCCATTTCGGTTTGTAATGAAAACATATTTATTTACATTTCAGTTAAAATCTCAAGTAAATTTGCTCAGATCCATTTATTCGCGATAAAAATATATAAAATGAATAAATATCAAATTATTCGAAAACCACATGAAAAAAATCAAAACGAGATTATGTCGGTAAACTTCCGGTTCGCCTTTGCTTTGCGAAAGCAGGGGTGTCAAAGAAAATCGATTGATTATGAATAAACATGGCCATTTTTATAATAATTCATCAACTTCTAGTCATATCTGAACATTATCCCCCAATCTGTAATGATTTGACGCGATGAACTATGAACTGGAGCGGGGCAAGCAATTATAACACTATGTTAGCATAAAAAGTTGACGTAAATTCGGACACGCTTTATTTCAGATGCTTTAACAACTTCTACTTTCACTATTGGGAATGAGCCAGAATGCAGGAAATCACATCTAAATTTAAAAATGTTCTGGGGGTCATGCCCCCAAACCCGCCTAGCAGCCTCCAGCGATACATGCGGTCGACAAACAACCACTGGTCATTCGGCTTCGCATCCGAAATGGATCATGATATGGTGAAAGACTCATTAAAATCAAGCAAATGGGACATTTTGTCTCATTGAAATTCACTCCTAGGGTGATCCCTGGAATCACAGTCTATATGACGCGTGGGTTACCTGGTAACAAACAAACACCTGTTAATCTGGGTCCTGCAAACGAAAATACGAACAAAATTACGCGTCGGAAATGATCCTGATTTGAAATCTTGCAAATATTGCAACATCGTGTTTGAACCATATTTTAACTTAATTTTTATAGTGCAAAACGTCACTCGCCCTGTCGGACCACCATACGCCGAATGTTACTCGTCCGCAGGCAGCTTGCACTCGCCAATGCGAGCGGGCGAGTGGAATTTTACACCAAACACATCGAAGCATTGAACGGTAGTTGCTCATAACTGCGATAATATAGAATGATAGAGGGAGAAAGAGATCGTCTTAAAGGGTTTGCTATCTGAAATACCACTTGAGCTGTAAAATCAGGTTCTTCGTGCGCTTTAAAATGTGAGCATGGCCATGTAAACGCTTGTTGTTCGAAACAGGGTGAGAAAGGTCTCGAAAAGCCATGGATTGACGTGTATGATACTGGAAATATTGTCTGATCTCGTGTATGTTTATCTTCTTTGCGTTTGTGGAGAAAGCCTGTATTATACGATACTGTGTTTCCTTGTCTTTGCAGTGATCTGCTTCAGCCTGCAGGTGCCAGTCGATTGTGGATTTTGCAGCCTGTTTGCATTTTGGTGCCCTTTGCTTTCTATTAAGGTATGTCCTGATGGTAGTCGCTGTGTACCTTATATGTTATAGTGCATTGCATGTGTGATAGTGTCTTGGGTAAACCGCCATGGCCGAGATGGCATATTGAACGTCTTACAGCTGCGTTGTTGAAGTGGCATGACCCAGATGGCATATTGAACGGTTTGCAGCTTTGTTGGTTGAACTGGTATGACCCAGATGGGAAAGGCACAGCATGTCTAATGTTAAAACTGTAGACGTGAAGTGTTTTTGGTCAAAAGTTAGGTGCAACATTTAGGTTTCGTTGAGTGTTGTTTTGGTGAAAAAGTAAGTGCATCATTACATTTATTGTAGTGTTGTGACAATATGGCATTTAAGTCGAAAAGTAGTTTTCGCTTTACGAGACTGGTCGCAATTTGATGAATCTGTGCAAAGGCACATGCATGGTACTTTCATATCACGAACAATTGATATGAGCGGATAGGTGGCATGGCCTGCCCTGGGTATTTTTTCTTTCGCAACTACTCGCAAAATGAGAAAAAGGGAGCCACATTTGAGAAATAAGAGCCGAAGCCATGAAGGTTGGAGCCACTTTTTCACCATATAACGAAGTCATTTTGAAAATAAGCGGCATATATGCATTGATTCATTTTGGTGTAGCAGACAAATTTTGGCAAATTTAGAAGGTGGAGCCAAAGAAGAATCTGAATTTAGTGAACGTTTACAAGCCGTGTCTGCTGTGACAGTATTGGCAATGTTTTACATCTTGACATACGTTATATAGGAAATGTACGTCGAGGGTAATTATATCAAATAAGACCATTGTTCTGATCTCACCTTTTATTTTAATAGTATTTATTTCTAGAAATAGCAAGTAATCACTTTCGATTTCTTTAATTTTCAACGCCCGACAAAGTTTGCTACACTCATTAACAAACATCAACCATAGTTTCCTTTGTCGTTGTTAGATTGTCCGCCACACGCGCCAATGTTTGTATAAGACCTTAAAACCCGATATCAAGCTGTGTTGTCTTAATCCTATTATGACTTAATTGCATCCATCTTCTTAGACAGTGTCAGAAAGTTTGTTTACAAAATGTTATTTGCAAGCATCCCTGACCCACAATATACACGCGTGATCAATCGATTGGTTATGAGAATTTTATCTGTTTTTATAATCAGCTTGCGAACGTTATTCATTCAGTTTAGTGAACCAGTCCACTTTTCTTTTAGACTGTTACACTGCTCATGTCCACCAGGAACGCTGTGTAGCAGTCTATTTCCTATATGCGCTTACAGCATTGAAAATATGTAAATATTAGCTTTTATTTTCCATTCGCAAATCATTTTCGCAAAAGCTTAAAAAAGTCCCAAATGTTTCTTTTGGTGTAGCAGAAAAATGTTGGCAAATTTACTTTCATGACTTTGGCTCTTTTTCTCAAATGTGGCTCCCCTTTTCTCATTTTGCGAGTAGTTGCGGAAGAAAAAAATACCCAGGGCAGGCCCTGCCACCTATCTCCTCATATCAATTGTTCGTGAAATAAAAGTACCATGCATGTGCCTTTGCACAGATTCGTCAATTTGCGACCAGTCGCGTAAAGCGAAAACTACTTTTCGACTTAAATGCCATATTTTCACAACACTTCAATTATTTCACACACCTGGGTGGGGATGGGATTGTGGCAGCAACGGGAGTACCGAGGGAAATAGAGAAATGTTTAATTTCTACCCTAGGAGCAACATTTTACAGGGTAGTCCCCAATGTTTGTACTGTACCGGTTCTGTCTTAAGTCAGTAACCCGGTGTAAATATCGTTGGTCTAATTGGGCTCTGCACGCAATATCCGTTCCTTACCGTTACGGGTAAACAGTAACAGGAAAAGAAGTGCAAAACCAGCAACAACAATTTTTAATGATGCACTTACATGTTGACCAAAACAACACTCAAAGAAACCTAAATGGTGCACCTAACTTTTGACCAAAAACACTTCACGTCTACAGTTTTAACATTAGACATGCTGTGCCTTTCCCATCTGGGTCATACCAGTTCAACCAACAAAGCTGCAAACCGTTCAATATGCCATCTGGGTCATGCCACTTCAACAACGCAACTGTAAGACGTTCAATATGCCATTTCGGTCATGGCGGTTTACCCAAAACACTATCACACATGCAATGCACTATAACATATAAATTACACAGCGACTACCATCAGGACACATACCTTAATAGAAAGCAAAGGGCGCCAAAATGCAAACAGGCTGCAAAATCTACAATTGCCTAGCACCTGCCAGCTGAAGCAAAGACAAGGAAACACAGTATCGTATAATACAGGCTTTCTCCACAAACGCAAAGAAGATAAACATACACGAGATCAGACAATATTTCCAGTATCATACACGTCAATCCATGGCTTTTCGAGACCTTTCTCACCCTGTTGCGAACAACAAGCGTTTACATGGCCATGCTCACATTTTAAAGCGCACGAAGTTCCTGATTTTACAGCTCAAGTGGTATTTCAGACAGCAAACCCTTTAAGACGATCTCTTTCTCTCTCTATCATTCTATACTATCGCGGAGACAACATTATCGCAGTTATGAGCAACTACCGTTCAATGCTTCGATGTGTTTGCTCTGTGATCTGTCTCTGTGTCACTTTTGGTCAATGACATTTCAACGTTACCAGGTTGACTTCCCAAAATGCGCAGCAACCATTTACTTTGCCTTTTCATCCATAAGCATCGGGAGGTGTACAGTACTGGTTTTACCCAGGAAAACTGGTGGTCCGTCTCCACCACAAAATAAACCGACCGTCAGATATAATCTTACTTGTGTTGACAATGATGTAAACTACCATACCAAAACAAACAATCAATTTCGACATGGCTGGGAAGAGATTGACAGCAGTCTCTCACGAGGAAAACACCCATCAAGGTCTGTGGCGTGCGGAAATCTGTTTAACTTCAGCTTTGACAAAAACATAATTTCTTCACTTATTGTGCAAGACGTAATAATGCTCTTGAAAGGTATTTCGAAACATCTATGCGAGCAAACGAATGAACAAGAAACTTACCTGCCAAAAATTTTTTCCTCGAAAAAAAACAAAACGACAGCTATTCAGTTAACGAATCATAGTTACGTCACCTGCACACTAAATTAATGTTACATCTACCCACCTGTCCTTTCAAGTGAACTCTTCACCAACACTTCCTGCTTGAACTAAAACTAACATGCAAAAAAAAAATTTTTCAAGATGGCTGTGACATGAGTGACAGAGTGATCCTAACTTATGCGCATGCGCAAACAATACCATAAAAACAATAACATTGCCCCACATTTATAGGCCAACTTTTTCTCACTCAACATAATCTTATAAATCCATATAGACACTCCACAACATCCCTAACAAATAAACCCCGTAATGGTGTATGACAAGTTCTCAACACTGCCAACAGCCATAGCCACACATTCATGAACTTGTGGACAGCCCCGTGAAGCATGACCTACTTCTCCACCACAACCATAATATGCCATATTACCTACCAAAACTTATCTACGGTACTTACCTTCGCCCAAATATATTTTCGCCCACGATTTTGCAATGATTACAATGGCTTGAAATGTCCAATGTAACGTATAACGTCGACCTACTGTACACCAGGATCCGTCTATGTACACCAAAGCAAAATGGCGTTCGTTAAACCGTAATACATAGCCTGCTGCGCATGTGCGTCGGAAATAAACCGGAACTCAACAGTCGTTTTATTATTACCAAAAATATACAGACGTTAATGGAGCTACTTATGTAATGGCCAACTATTACGTCTCGTTCATGTATCTACATCCATTACTGATTTTCCGTACTAGAAAGCATACAGAGTTTTTTTAATGTTCTTCAATATACCATTTGGGAAATGCAATACAGTTTATTTGTACCATAGCTCCAATGGTTTTCCTTTGTTCTTGCTTATGATATAATGTTCATAAACCTGAAGGTATGAGCCTAAACCGTTCTATAACTGCCGGTATATTTTAGCCGTGCTATAAATGACAAATTCGGCAGTTAGACCATGGTCTACCCAATCTACACGCGCGTAGTTGTAATGTTTACACACAACCTGTCAATAAAAATGTCAATTACCGACATTAAATGGCTACGGTACAAAACATTTATAGCATATTTTTCTCGTATGCGGCCCTCGAGAAGCAGTATAAATCGCATATACTTGAAAAAGTATGCTATACATATTACATATCTTCTTTTGTAAGCGCTGCCTTGAACCTGTATTTGCGGCCACACTATTAGTGTTTTTTTATACCATTTGTGCGCACACTAAAAGACTTGATCACCATGCGACGAGTGTCTTACAAGCATCTATTGGATAGTTTTTATACTTTCAATCAGTGTTGGTGTAAGTTATTGCTATATGAGCATATCGCAGAGCGGGGCTCTCTCTCTTTGGTCATTATTTGTTTTTCCGTACATGTGGTCTAAATCTGGTTTAGTAGATTTAGTAGATGTCAAACAAGTCGTTGTATGTACACGGTTTCAAGTAAACAGATTAAATTACACTTTTATTAGTCAGATATCCGAACAATTAAAAGCATGTTCTTTCATAGAAATGAATAGATAATGATATCAATGCGCTGGCACATCTTTTCAATAGGTATAGACATATTCTACAAATTTACACTGACATACCCTCAGAAAAAGAGGCATCTCTCTTCATCAATACTGAAAACGAGACCCTGGAAGAAACAACCACGAGAGAGAAAAGTCACAGACTCGGTGAAGCAACAAACACGAGAGAGAAAAGTCACAGACTCGGTTTCATTGCGTCTGTGCATGCGATGTAATATAACGTGCAACAGCTCTTACGCTTCCTAAAACCGGCTTAAGCGGTATTCCACTTTAAAGGTTAAAGTCACAACGATTAGGATTGATGATCCCAAAGGACCAGTAAGAAATATAACTACTTATTTTTAGTAGAGGCTGATTTTTAAGTATGCCCTGTATACCATAAACAATATAAATAAACTAAGAAGAAAATTGTGTAAATGCATGCAACATGTATTGCTTCGAGGCTGATTTAGTTGAAAATAGAGATGGACAGAGCAAAATATTCCTACGCAAATATAAACAACACAGACAATTGAGGTGGAAATATGGCAAAAAGATTATTAGAGATAGAACGGAGATGACTGATATAAACAGATGTATATTTTATATACTCAGATAACATATGCACAACATACTGTAAAAATAAAGTGTGCTGGGAGTAAGTATATGTGGACACTCAGAAAAGTTTATAATAATAAAGGAAAAGAAAATGCGAACTCCCACTCCCCACACACAGTGGAGGAAACAGTACAGTTTATGTTGCACACCTCTTTACCATTTATAACTTATTGTGTGGTATGGGAGGTGGAGTGTGGTGAGGTAAAAATGATGTGATTTAGAAGTAAAACCATTGTTTTAACAATTAGAATGCTGGTGGTGGGTGGATGTGGGGAAGAATGAAGAATGGCGATATGCACTATAACTATGATGTAAGGATAAACAACACTAACAACTCAAATACACATAATATAATGTGCTCATGAGATGTCAGGCAAACGTTGAAATACATCACCTAGCAACAGAGCATATAAATTACCTTCCCGACTCTATTTCTGTGGCAGATCTAAATATTGCTAGATCTTAATGTATTGGTGAAATGATACACGACAATGCAAATGCATGACGTATCACCAGAACTGATGCGAAGAACTTATGATAGGAGGAAGCAAAATGTCACAGGATGACCTAAGTGGTTGGGCTAACTCAGGAAAGAATCAATGACGGTGAATGCATTTACATAAGTTTAATGCAACTTTTAAAATATGTTGAATATATATACAATTATCTAAAAAAACAAGCGAATACACAAATGAACTATGAAAAGAATGTTCTCATGAACGTTTAAGACGTTCTTAGTATTGTTATAAATACTGAATGTCTAAGACACTAAAGTGTTGTTAAATCTATAACAATGTTGATCTAGCGCGATAACTGTGATGCGCGAGAGCTCATGAAGATGATGATGCGCGAATTCAATGGATGCTTGTCATCAAATGCCTTCTGTAAGGTTTGATGACGCGATGCAATGATAGTTAACTTCCACTGAGATTGTGAGTGATATTCCTCCAGTGAGGATTGGTAACGGGCCCACCTTGTGTCCCGGGGGTTGTCGTTAGTAAAACCTGGCCATGCTGCGCAGGTACGGGGACCGTCTCCACCGCTCGTAAACGTTAATCGTGGAAGCTTAGCTCCACTCCTGGATATCCAAACCTAGATGGCTTACTCCAACCCTGGATGGCTTATATCCTGAATGGCTTAGGCTGTAATTATACATACGTTTTAGATGTCGGTTGACAAACATAACAATCTTGCATAATTATCATTACCCAAACAAATCATTATTCAATTAATATATGTAAGCTGTACTAATGATGAGTAGCAATGTAAACATATTCTACAACGCCATGTGAACGCTATGTACGTCGCTGTTAATCAATGCCCCTAATACATGTAATATAAACATGATCAAATTACTCATATATTACACTCATTGAGTTATGCATGCACGCATGTCAACTAATGACCACATTATACAACGCTATGCATACGCGTCGAACATTTATTCTTGTCACTCATCTCATTGTTAACTAATGTTAACAATCGTGTATTACAATCACTGAGTTATACGCCAACGTTAACTAATGCACCTATTATCCACTGTTATCAAATTAATATTGTTTTACAATTAATGATCAATTACAATAATTACATCTAATAAAGTAACTTCAAAATCATATGCTAGTCTAAAGTTATGTTTGAGAAACATCAATGCTAACCGGATGTCGTAACCGCCAAACAAGATGGCGCCGCCCACTGAATCCAAATGTACGATAAAAGTTTAATAAAACTACTAACCACATGTTGCCTATGAATTTTGCCGTCCAATCTCTGTTCCAACAAAGTACTATCGAGCATCCCGGCGAGAGCTAGAAGACAATGGGTTTTATAGCAAACATTACGCCCAAATCATTATTTCCCCCGTTCAGTCCGTGACAAACGTGGCTAAATCTGCAGTATTGATTCTACACGAGAAGCCCCTTATACAATTTTGCCGTTTAAGGAAGATATACCTATACGTTTACATGCCTTAGCACAAAACTAAACTTATGACACGGCCTCTCTGGTGGCCACTTAAAATGTGCACGCTTTTACGTGTTACAAGAATAGATCATGAATATTGTGAAATTGTTTCAACTCGAACAATAGATTTGGGTGTAACCGATAACTTACAAGAGCTATGTACGACCAGTACGCTCTACCCGTGACATTTTGTGACATTATCTCCCCACTTAAAGAAAGTGCTACACTTTTAAAATTCAATAAAATGATAATTAATATTTACACGTTAAGAAACTATTAATTCTTCTGAGCAAATGAGCGACAAAACGTACAAGCTGATCGCTCAATCGCTTGAGTATGTTAACTATTACTACTGAGGGATGCACCCTTCAGCCAGTACAACGACCGTCTTCCGGAAAACATCCACTGCAGTTATAACCTAACTATAATATGTAATTACAATTTCAACACTATTCTACAATTGTACATTACCCTGTCGTAACATATACTACTATTGTACAATACACTGCAATACACTATTGTATTAAACCGGTCATTATGTGCGGCGACTTAAATAGTCTGCCCCAATATTGTCCTTTCCACGGTCTATTACACCGACTCTACTGTTGCTAATAACACTACTTCCTGCCACTACCAGAACTCCAACTTTACACATTGTATCCATCGCATTACCAGTATACTGTTTGCGAAATGGCGTAGGGTCTCTCGTTTCCCTAATCGGCTTTGCTAAAGTGTGCTTAAAGCTACACTGCACTACATCTGTTGGTCTCGACTTATCGGACCGAACAGTACTACACTCAGAGTCTAAACGACTTACCTCTCGTTTCTCTGCTACACTAAGCATGCCCGATATGTCTACATCGGCTGCTGTCTTCTTACCTACACTAGTGGGAAAATACATGGGACTAGTGTCCTCACTACTGTCTTCCTCACTATCCTCAATTACTGCAACATTAACTACAGTTAACACCCCTTGTTTCCCATTATCGGTTCTACTGATATACTCTTTCAGCATATTCGCATGAAAGGTCTTTAACTTTACGTTTATCTCGATACGGTAATCCATAGTGTTCACTATCCCTCTAACGTAAAACGGACCTTTCCATTGTAATAACAACTTGTTATTGTCGGTCGGGAGTAACAGTAACACCTGGTCATCTATCTTAAACTTCCTATCTCTAGCTTTCTGGTCATAGTACCGTTTATACTTGGTGCTTGCCTTAACTAACTGACTTTGAGCTATCTTACAAGTCTCCTCTAGTTTCTCCTTCAGATCTAAAACATACTGATATGTAGTCTTAACCTCATCACTATCTACTTCACCTGCCCACATCTCTCTAAGAATCCTCATGGGACCTCTAACTGATCTACCGTACAATAACTCAAACGGAGAAAATCCTAAACTCTCTTGTGGAACCTCTCTAAATGCAAACAATAAAGCATTGAGATAGTTGTCCTAATCTTTGGGTCTCTCTGTACACATAAGCCGTAACATTTGCTTTAACATCCCGTTAAATCGTTCGACTAACCCGTTACACATAGGGTGATATGGTGTTGTCATGATTTGACGCAAAGACAATAACCTGCTTACTTCAGCCATAAGTTCTGACGTAAACTGTGACCCACAATCAGTCAGCATTTCCTCTGGTACACCTAGCCTTCTGAACATATCAACTAATGCCTCAGCTACTCTCTCAGTTTCAACTGAGGGCAATGCTACTGCCTCCGGATACCTAGTTGCATAGTCTACCATGGTTAAAATGTACCTATTTTTCCTATCCGACACTGGAAAAATTGGTCCAACTATGTCTACGGCTACCCGCTTAAATGGTGTATCTATCAGTGGCATCTGACCTAAATGTACTTTGGTCACTCGACCTTTTGGTACTGTCCTTTGGCATACATCGCAGGACCTACAATACCTAGTTACATCTCCACTAACGCCTGGCCAATAAAATTCTGCCAATACTCTATCTGACGTTTTCTTTACGCCTAAATGACCTCCCATAATCGACTCATGAGCTACCTTAAGCACTGTCGTTCTATACTGGGTAGGTACCACTAATTGGTGAAACTGTCTACTACCACTATCTTCAAATTCTCTGTACAATAACCTATTCTTATGTACAAACTTACAACTACCGGACCCTTTACACTTCTTCACTACACCATCCTTGGCCTTCACCTTACAAGCCCCTAATGACTCGTCTTGAGTTTGTGCTTCTATAAACTCCGCTTTAGATATGTCACCTACGGCTGCAGGAACCTTTAATTTTCTATAAGCCTGAGCTTGCTTCTGAACCTGCGCTCTAGTCTCTACGGCATTACTTATGCTACTTCTAAAATCGGACATTACCGGAAGTGCTGAACCTTCTATGTTCCCTATCGTTAAAGGAGCCCTTTAATACCCTTATAACTTATATTTATTTGATAGATCTATTTGTATAAAAACTATTGATATATTTCTCACGGTTAAAATCACAGCCGAAACACGTTATTATTAAGTTTCCATATATCACTCGGCACACCTTTACGGAAATCAACGGGAAAAAATCCGGAATATTACGAGTTTACACGAAGTCCAACTTCGGCGATGACGTCACACAGATGCCCAGATATAATCAACAATTACGATGTTTCAGTTTCTGAGAGTGTACTTTTTTTTTTCAAGCTGATTAAAATTATTATATCTATTTTATTTTTTTTCAATAAATGCTTATCTGATCTGATTATGATTTACATGATCAGATTATTGCTTGCTAATTCCACTAATGTCCTATAAATCTGGTTGTTGTTGTTCTAAGGATTAGAGTGCCTCTACCATATGGGCCCCCGTGAAGAATCCCACGTTGACCCGGCATTATGTCTGCACTTTTCATCGTTGTGGTGTGTAGGTTGTATCTGTGTGATGTGATGACTGCGTCGGTTCTATTGTTGATGTGTTGATGGTTCTCGCTCTATGTTGTTTCGCTGCGGCGGTGATGTGCTGTCTGGAGTGGTGCTGGCCTACATCCGCTAGGTGGTGTTGTTGCCTACACCCGCTACTGGGCCGGGGTCCTGTCTTTGGGCCACCCCGCCTCTGCAACCTGCGTCCCCGGAGGCCTTAAGTTCTATACGCACGCAGGTTGCTGACTCCGTTGCTCCATGTACCTCGCCAGGCTTTCCCCACGTTGGATCCGTTAAGCTCCTGAGTCGTCGACCACACATTCAATATATACATAGCCCATATATGCCACACCAAACATTCGGGGGGTTCCACATACAGACTGTCGACGCTCAGCTAACTTCTTCACCTCGATGGTTGTTTCTGGCGATGTTCCATGGCGGGCGGGACAACGGAGACGTCACCGATCTTAGTCATCAGCACTGACTGGGTTAGTCGGTCCCAATCAGTCTTGACGTGCCTTCCCCACGACGTGCACGTGTCGGTATCAACAGAGAAGCCTGTAAATCTAATTTTGTTTTTTTAATAATTATAGTACATGAACCTCTAGGCCAAATTGTTTGAAACAGCCAGAACAAAGTCATTTTATGACACTGTGTATTCCATAACAAGTGAAAGAAGGGTTTTATGATCCTAGCCATATCCTGTTATCACCTTTCTGTAACACAGTCAGTTAGTTTTATGACCCTGCATATTCAAGATTGAGTGGCAAGTAAAGGTTTTATGGCATTTATGGTATTTCGCAGTACTTAGCCACTTTTACCCAGCTTATATGGCATCAGTTGTATTACCATGTGTATTTCACCATCAGTGGTAGTGAATTCAGTGCTGTATGGAACAAAGCATAATTAGGCCAATATAACTTTATAAAGCTCTTATTTATAAATATCTACACCAAAAAAGAGGTTATAACATTAGAAAAATGAATGGCGGTGGGAATATAAACCTTATAATTAGTCATATTCCCAGTGCCAAAACATATCTTTTTTTCCCAATTAAAAATAAATAAATATATATATCTTTTTTTTTAAGAGTGCCAATCCAATGATTGGGGTTCAAAAGCTTAAATAAATGCTTCTGTTTATCTTGGTGTACAAAAAACAGTATTAAAGATATAATTATGAAAGGAATGCTTTACTTTATATTTTTCCGAAATTTATGAAAAATCGCGTTAAAATCGCGTTAAAATTCCCAATTCCAGGGGTACGGGTCATGTTCCCAAAATCATGAAAAAAAGCCTCGACTCATTATTTTGTAACCTGATAAACTTCAAACATGTATTTGTTGATATCAACATATATTACAGGATACAGAAATTAGATTTGGCATACAATGTTTGAGGTCAGCCCTTCCAAACGGGGTTTGTCAGAAACCGGAACATAATTTTACTTGGCCAGTTTTTTTTATATAAATAATTAAAAAAATAAAATATTGGGGTAAATATGTGGAGGTCTTATTAAAATGCCTGAAAAAAGGTAACACACATGCCGCTTTGAATTAGCAATACCTGTAGCCCGATTGATAAAAATAGAGTATTCTGGAGAAGAACTTGGACAGAACATGGATTGGTGATATTTATATAACTCTTACCCTTAGACCTTCGAATGACAATTATGCGATCAATGTGTACATTTGTCTAATTCCCACTGTGTATGCCTGCCGCCAACTCAGTGGGGTAAAACGTTGATAGGCGCATAATAAGACTTATTATGCGCCTATCAACGTTTTACCCCACTGAGTTGGCGGCAGGCATACACAGTGAGAATTAGAGTGATATGTTAATAAACACAAACAACAAAGACAAACTATGAAAGTATGCAATCAGTTAGTCTCATTTATTTGACATCTGGGTTTGTTACAAAAGGACGTTTACATTATGCACCATGTGACTTGCGTTTGACCGTGTGTAAACGTTTCTTGTAAGATGTCACTACTCTGACACCTGTATTTTGCCGTTCAAACAGTGCCATAGTACCTAGATAATAGATTTAAACTAATGTATTTCATATCATTTTTTTTTTATTATTAACATTTTAGTGTGAAATGGATAACAAATGATCATTTTAGGTAAGTTTTACATTTATAAAAATCAGTGTATCAGTTTATGTCTAGGGCAGAGAATCTCTACGGAAGATCCACACATTAAAAAGTCTAACGCGTATGCACGTCGGAGGACGGTTCATTAAAAAAATCCTCTTGCCGTTCGTAGACATGTTTTTAGGTCAGAGAAAACGTAAAGCCACGGCTTCATGTTATAGGAGAGCAAATCCCTGAACTTCTGTGATGCTTTTCTCAGAAATGAGTCTGCAGTCAATAAACAATTTCATCCCTATGTATTTCATACTTTCAGTGACAGTTGCCTTTAATACTTCAAGAAAGTATGATCTAAGTTATCTCAATAAAATATTAAGAACCTGTCTGTGTTGTCAATCTGCCAGATATGGCGCGGTACTTTGTGTGACGTCACACACCGGAAATCAGCGGAAATAAACCGGAGGCGAATACGGATATTGTATCGGTCAACAGGTGATTTTTTAACTGGCGATAAAAAGCACGGAAAGCGATATATCACCAAAAAATGAGTTGCAATGTCTTTATATAGTGTTCAGTAATAAATATAAACAAGAAACAAGAGGTATAAAAGGGCTCCTTTAAATCATACATCGGGTCATCCATACATAGTGCCGCTGTGTGTCTACATCTATTCTCGCTATTGGCACGTGCTCTACCGACTTATTTAGCAACATACACGGTGACTGTTTACCTACCAACTGGTCATCCGTAACTAAACTACGTCTAACTACCACACCTGTACAACCTGTATCCCTCATTACAATTACGTCCGTGCCATTCACTCTACTATCTGCCGTTGGAAGATTTGCATACGGAAAGAGACATGTTCCGATCTTCGCCATTACACCATCCGCTTTAACACAACAGCTACTACTCACGGTTTTAATAACCGGACTATTACTACCTCTGCCTCTACCTCTACCTCGGTTTTGACCACCTCTACCTCTACCGAAAGTCCATGGGTTGTTAAAACCTTGCTTAGGACTACCTACATTGTTGTCCACTCTACTATTGTCACTAAAATTGTCTACGACAGCGGACACTTTCACCGCTTTCCTACACTCATGTGAAGCATGATTCCCATTACAGTGACGACAACGAATAAAAGGTCTACCTATGTTACCACTATTGCTACCTCCTCTAGCACAATCGAACTACCTCCACCTTTATAGTTTCCACTCTGGCCTTTCTGTTTATGATCGTCCCCTTGCCTATCTCTAAAAGTTCTGTCTTTCGACACTACATTATAAACTCCAACTCTAGCCTCGGCAAACTGATCTGCTTGAGTTGCCATTTCATCTACACTAGTTAGTTTTCTTTCTTTAAGAAATAAGAACAGATCTCTACTACAAACATTGAATAGCTGGTCCCGCAACAAGAAAATCTATGAGGCCCTGATAAGTCTGCGCTACCTTCCCTAACTCTAACCACCTATCTAAGTAATTTCTAGATCTACTAATAAACTGAATAAATGACACGCCTTTCTCAGGCAGACAAGCTCTAAACCGCTTTCTAAAACCTTCTTCAGTTAACTCAAATCTCTTTAAAAGAGCATCCTTTAACTTGTCATAGTCAAGAGCATCTACATAGGTAATCTAGAAAATACATCTAAGGCCTTGCCTCTCAATAACGCACTTAAATGAACTGCCCACTTATCTTTGATCCATTCCTGTAACTCAGCATAACGCTCGAACCGTAACAAGTAACTGTCCATGTTATCTTTGTCAGCATCAAAGTATGGTAACTTCGAACCTTTTAACTTCCCAGAATAACTATCTTTCCCTTCAGTTTTACTGTCCTTACTATGTGTCTTAGCTGCTTCCAACTCTAAAGCTAACTTATGCTCAAACTCTGATTTCTCCCTCTCCATCATTGTCTTAGCCTTAGCTAGTCTACTATCTGTTTCGACCTCTCATGTTCTAACTCTTGCTTCTCCCTTACTATTCTACTTTCTAATTCTAACTTCTCTGTGGCTAGTCTACTTTCTTCATCTCGCTTCTCTTTAGCTAACCTACCTTCTAATTCTAACTTCTCTGTGGCTAGTCTACTTTCTTCATCTCGCTTCTCTTTAGCTAACCTACTTTCGAATTCTAGCTTCTCTTTAGCTAACCTTCTTTCGAATGCTAGCTTCTCTTGAGCTAGTCTACTTTCTTCATCTCTTTCCTGCTTTGCTAATTCTCTTTCCTTAAGTCTAAATTCCCTTTCCTTAGCCTGTTCGTCTTTAACAAAGGTTTTAAGCTCCTCTTCAGCATACCCTAACTCCTTAACCATTTCCGTAAGTTCCTTTATAGACGTCATGTCTATGGACATACTAACTACAATAATTACAATAAACACGTCACTAATAATTCTACTCAACTAACTACTAATGGTAAGTCACTGTGTCCTCAGTAAATACCTGGGCATCATCATAGGACAAGTTACATACACATTTGTACTAGCGCTAACTACTAACGGTTATGTATAGATAGTATCTAGCTTCCACAAAACATATACACTACATAAAATATCTATATTTGATATTGGACATAAACCTTTAACAATCATAAAAAAGTGCATAACATGTACATGTATATTTACTTCTCCCTTCAATATAAGTATACTCGAGTGTCACAACATGAGTAGAACGTCTTATTCGCCAACCTAATTGGATACAATTGGTATATCAAGGGAGGTAAAAATAAACACCCAAATTATTGAGCAAAAGTGCCTCAGACCCAATCGTGTAGACCACTGCGACCTCGCGCCAAGGAAAGAACGGACAAAACAACAGTTTGGACTCACCCTACCCTTGTCGTGTCTTGACTTCCAAGCTGAGGCCGTGATCGTCGACAGTCGCCTTGATGGATCAGAGGGTGGTACACAATTCTAAAATAATAAGTAGAGATTTAGTATATCATAATAAAGATCACTTATTGATTCTTTCCCTCCGTAGTCGCCCAAAATCCCACTTCTGACACAAGTTGTCACAGGATGACCTTAGTGGTTGGGCTAACTCAGGAAAGAATCAATGACGGTGAATGCATTTACATAAGTTTAATGCAACTTTTAAAATATTTTTAATAAATATACAATTATCTAAAAAAACAAGCGAATACACAAATGAACTATGAAAAGAATGTTCTCATGAACGTTTAAGACGTTCTTAGTATTGTTATAAATACTGAATGTCTAAGACACTAAAGTGTTGTTAAATCTATAACAATGTTGATCTAGCGCGATAACTGTGATGCGCGAGAGCTCATGAAGATGATGATGCGCGAATTCAATGGATGATTGTCATCAAATGCCTTCTGTAAGGGTTGATGACGCGATGGAATGATAGTTAACCTCCACTGAGATTGTGAGTGATATTCCCCAGTGAGGATTGGTAACGGGCCCACCTTGTGTCCCGGGGGTTGTCGTTAGTAAAACCTGGCCATGCTGCGCAGGTACGGGGACGGTCTCCACCGCTCGTAAACGTTAATCGTGGAAGCTTAGCTCCACTCCTGGATATCCAAACCTAGATGGCTTACTCCAACCCTGGATGGCTTATATCCTGAATGGCTTAGGCTGTAATTATACATACGTTTTAGATGTCGGTTGACAAACATAACAATCTTGCATAATTATCATTACCCATACAAATCATTATTCAATAAATATATGTAAGCTGTACTAATGATGAGTAGCAATGTATACATATTCTACAACGCCATGTATACGCTATGTACGTCGCTGTTAATCAATGCCCCTAATACATGTAATATAAACATGATCAAATTACTCATATATTACACTCACTGAGTTATGCATGCACGCATGTCAACTAATGACCACATTATACAACGCTATGCATACGCGTCGAACATTTATTCTTGTCACTCATCTCATTGTTAACTAATGTTAACAATCGTGTATTACAATCACTGAGTTATACGCCAACGTTAACTAATGCACCTATTATCCACTGTTATCAAATTAATATTGTTTTACAATTAATGATCAATTACAATAATTACATCTAATAAAGTAACTTCAAAATCATATGCTAGTCTAAAGTTATGTTTGAGAAACATCAATGCTAACCGGATGTCGTAACCGCCAAACAAGATGGCGCCGCCCACTGAATCCAAATGTACGATAAAAGTTTAATAAAACTACTAACCACATGTTGCCTATGAATTTTGCCGTCCAATCTCTGTTCCAACAAAGTACTATCGATCATCCCGGCGAGAGCTAGAAGACAATGGGTTTTGTAGCAAACATTACGCCCAAATCATTATTTCCCCCGTTCAGTCCGTGACAAACGTGGCTAAATCTGCAGTATTGAATCTACACGAGAGGCCCCTTATACAATTTTGCCGTTTAAGGAAGATATACCTATACGTTTACATGCCTTAGCACAAAACTAAACTTATGACACGGCCTCTCTGGTGGCCACTTAAAATGTGCACGCTTATACGTGTTACAAGAATAGATCATGAATATTGTGAAATTGTTTCAACTCGAACAATAGATTTGGGTGTAACCGATAACTTACAAGAGCTATGTACGACCAGTACGCTCTACCCGTGAAATTTTGTGACACAACACAACATCAGTATTGTTTTAATGATGCATATTTAAATACTCATGAGGTCGATAATGTGCAATAAAGAATTGAACTGGGTTTCACGGCACTTTAACACACAACGGAATAGAACATTACTGACCATGTGCAGAATGGGTTTATAACTTCTAACTGCAGAGTTACTGCCCATTATGGATTATGGTGTAGACAATCGCTGGAAACACTGTCATATGGAGTGTCTGTCCCCGCCCCCCCCCCCCCCCCCCCCCCCCCCCCCCCACCCACCCACACACACACACACTCAAGTAGAACTTGATACAATACAGGGATAATGATATACACCTTTAATAAACGACAAAAATAAATATAAATTAACATGAATTCTGGGAGGTTTTGAGGTTTTAACTCACTGCCTGGATAAGCAGTGGTCCTTTTTTGCCCGGGAACAAACACGGAGCTAGTAAAAATGAAGAAATAATAATTAAAACAAGCACCAGACGTGATTAGATTGGAGTAATAGCAAACATTCACTGTTATATAAACATATACTCCAATTACAATCAATGATACAATGATAACACAAAACGTTTTGCTAATGTGACGAGTTGCTTCTGCAGATGAAGTTATGTTGCCTAAATATTTGCAATGAATGACGTGTTCGTGAGAGTGGTCGATAATGTGCCTTACTTGAAAACCAATGTGGGAGACTTTAACTGACATCAGTAAAATATTTAACATTTCGTGCCATCACGATAACCTTATAGTTAGCAGAATGGTTTAGGGAGTGCAACCATTCGCACGAGACTTTAAACGCCCTAATGCAATAATTAGGTAGTCCATTCAATACGTATTCGGGACAGGTCTGACTTCATTATGCAAATAGCTTATATCTTATGTTTGTATGACTGAATGTTGTTGAGAGTTAGAATTGAGTGGTTATTGCAGCATTTTGATACAAAACGCTAGATAAACAATCAATCATGCCTGAGCGTTTTTTTTACGAAAATATCTCTTTAAAGTCCGTAAAACATTTGACAGTTTGTATCATCTGAATACAGATAGTACCTTCATTTTTCCCAAAAAAAATTATGATGTCGACGCCTGCTTGTGTACACACTAGTCTACTGTGATATACTATTTTACAACCATTCTGTTGAAGAAATTAAATTAAATGATCACTACTAGAAAAATGTTCTCGAAGCATGGATCACCTCTTGGATAAGGCATATCTCCAGGATCACACTCGAGTGTATATAGCCGTTCGTGAGATCCTGCTGACATGGCATGTTAATTCGATGATGCAGACTTTCAAAACACGTTACGCTAGTTGTAATCCCATTTTATTGTATACAACCAAATTGTAATCCTATTTGATTGTATACCAATAAAATAGGATTACAGCTAGAGTAACGTGTTTTGAAATTTCCCATATTGCTTACTGCATTTCCGATTGCATTTGCATGTACTCTGTTTAGTGCGAATACGAAATTTCCAGCAGCTTATTAAGCCGTAACTTTGTTATCTAATTCATTCATCTTTGTCAGTAATATCATATTTTTAGACAGTTATCTCAATCGAGTTGAGAAGAATTGTATTGCTTGTATTTGTTAGGTTTGGTTGTTTGGTGAAATGTGTGTCTAACACTTTCTTTATAAGTTTGAAATAGTCACTGCGTTTGTTTGTTTCTTTATTCTCGATTCAAACTTATCAAATAAAATATTGAACATCTGGTCCCACTAAGCGTAACGTTTCCTGTCCGTTTCAGTTGTTTCTGACCGTGCTTCGAAATAGGCACCTTCAAGCTCTCACCTGTTTTCCTGACTTGACTGCTCCCCATTTAAATTACACGCAAACAGACAAACAAGAAGGCAAAAGCAATAATAAATGCAAACGACACCACAAACACAAAAGGGTGGAGAATAGGGCTACCGCCTTGGAACGGTCAGTGGCAAGGTAGGCCACTGGGGGGTTAAACCGGTGCTAGGGTGCACCAAACCTGACACTTACCCTACTGTCATCCCATTAAAACAGGACCATGTAAATAAAGAAATCCCCGTCATTATCTAATCTCTAAGCAACAAGGCAGCATCAACAGGCAATATAAGTAAAACACAAATATGCTCGTGTAAATATAATACAAAGAACAATAGCCTAGAAATCCACAATGAAGGTACTCAGTGACTTGGCAGAAGCCAGTGCAACAAGAGAATAAACCATTAAGGGCACGACAAGGCAAGACTGCAGACAAACATCAAACGTCACCGTCCTTTTGGGCTTTAGGTAGACGTCATCATAGGGTCCACAGCCAGTCCGGTCATCGCACAATCAAAGAGGAAAGCATAGTGGCGAACTGTAAATGGGTCCACCACCAAGCATGCAGTGCGTTGCAAAATGATAGGGTCATAACATCTTTTCATAAACATTTTAACAAGTTTAACAAAGATAGTTTGAAAGTGATCATGACCAAGAATCTTACGAAGTTTGTAAATCACGTCACCATAGAAGTCAGGTTGTGATAGTCCTTGTCGCAGAAGAGTTCTTAAATCACTTTTATATTTGGAAAGAAGATACGGGTTACGATAATAATATTCTGCAAATGTTTTACGAAGTTTATGGTAACAGTAATCCTGATGTAGTAGCTTTTTAGTTATACAAAGATTAACCCGAGTACAAGCTCTAGAAAAACGAATAAGTTGAGACACATAGACCCCATAAGAAGTTGCTTGCGGAACATCCCCATCTAAATGTGGATAATTAACAATATCAAAATTAAAATCATCTCTCTTGTCATATATTTTGCTAATAGGACCGTCCGTAATATCAAGCTTGAAAAGTGGTAAAAATAATATAAAACATCAGTCAACTAACCCACCAACTATCCATCCATCCGAGTACTAAACGATTCTAAATATTCATGTTTCCGATCACAGAGTAGTGTTTTGTGCGAATTGAGCACAGGGAGTATCTAAGGGAGGAGCTCGATTACCAGGAATTCTTCCACGAGTTGAAGGGAGCTGTACTGTTTTTGCTCGAGTGATGATGGCCATTGTCTAACAGGAAATGCAGCTTTCCATAGCTTTAAGAGAACACAGTCAACGATAAACACACATTAAAACCGACAACAATTACAAAAAAGAGTATAATAATGGACCTTTGGAAACGGCCGAGCACGACACATACGAAATATTGCAGTCTCGGTTTGATTGAGACTGTTCATGAGCGGTAGTGAAATATGCTAGCTACCGCTCAAGCCCTCTAGCCCTGGGTTGAGCAGAACTCAATATTCATAAAATCAATAATACACAAATTTAACCATCCCGAAGATGGCATGAATACGGCGGTGGACATGGAGTTAATTGCTTCCCCATGTCGTACGGCGTATGGTCCCAGTATCTAATAAAATTAAATGCCCCGAAGAGCGAAATAAACATAATGGAATTTAGTTGGGAGCAGCGGTTATGAAGCCTGCGTATCACAAGTAACAGCCAAAAGACTAAATTAAAAAGCAGACAACATATCCTATAAGTGGTTAAACAATACCCAGAGCCTTTTATCGGCCGGAGTAGTGGAACCACCGAATCAAAAATTAAGTAAGAAAACTAAAGAAATTGAAAATGTACCACCGATAACTAAATATAAGTATCGGGCTCGTTAATAAGAGGCAAGGTATGTGACATCACAAACACAAACGGGTTGACAATAGGGTTACCGCATTGGAACACATTGGCAAACAGGTCGCTGGGAAATTCAATCGAGTGAAATACCTCACGAACCATCCCGTTGAATATGTATGGTTAAACTACACATTTAACTAAATTATCGCTATACATTAGTGTACATAATTTCGGTTTTATATAAATTACGCAAATAGATCGTTAGTTTATTCCTTTAGATAAAACTATTTTTGCGTTTGATGATAAAGCACGTAGACTATGATGATGAAGTTTCTTTTTACAAGAAATTATAATATTACACCTCTGTAAATGCAATACTGTCTTATGTTAACTTCATTTGTTAGCTTTGCATTCAATCTATATTTACAGCGAAAACATTAATTTATTGTTATTTTATGCCGATTCTGCGCATCGTCAACAAGCGATGATTGTCTTACAAGCGCCTAATGGATATAGTTTGGTCTATAATGACAGACTCATCTCGCCTCATGCATTGTACATACTTTTAATCAGTCTTGGTGAAAGTTACTGATCTATGAATTCATCGCATAGCGCGGCTATGCGTCTTTGGTGTTAATTGTTTATTAAGTTTCCGGACACGTGGTATGGGTTCAAGGTGGCTGTTACTAAAAAATAGAAATATGGTTTCCGATCAATAACTTTTGTAAGGAGTAAGTTATTGCGACGAAACTTTCTGTGTAAGTAGCTTATACGTAAAGAAAGCTTGGGAATACATGATGCCGCCACACTGGAATACCACACCGTAGTACATGATGCCGCCACACTGGAATACCACACCGTAGTACATGATGCCGCCACACTGGAATACCACACCGTAGTACATGATGCCGCCACACTGGAATACCACACCGTAGTACATGATACCGCCACACTGGAATACCACACCGTAACACATTATGCCACCACACTGGAATACCACACCGTAGTACATGATGCCGCCACACTGGAATACCACACCGTAGTACATGATGCCGCCACACTGGAATACCACACCGTAGTACATGATGCCGCCACGCTGGAATATCACGTAGTACATGATGCCGCCACACTGGAATACCACACCGTTGTACATGATGCCGCCACACTGGAATACCACACCGTAGTACATGATGCCGCCACACTGGAATACCACACCGTTTTACTTGATGCCCCACCTTTCTGACTACCGGGCCATCCAGACGTAGTACTAGCCATTATTTGCTCGTCAAGCAAGGGTTACAAGTAACTACTACCGTGTTTAACGTTTTGGGTACGACGCGGCCAGTCGAAACGAACCCATGACCTCCCTATTGTAGGCCAGACAATATAATCACTACACCACTGTACTTCGGTAATAATAAAAGTAACACTGGCAGTTGTGTATATACTTCAAATAGCAGGCAATTTAAACAACATAGTTCACTGGTCAATTTAAAGCAGCCTCACATTGAGCACCTGATAATAAGGACCTAGACCGGGAACCATGAGGTCAGCTTGGTAGTACTCAAACGTAGTTATATTATAATATTGAGTTACGTCTATGAGACACTTTGAATGGTAAAAAAGTTAGAGCTGGTATGTATTGAATGTTTATCTGTATTTTCTAGCGAAAACTGCTTAAATCTGTACAGTCCCTATTTTAACTGGTAATAACTCATGAATATGAATGAGTCACGTGTGAAGTAGTTTCAAATCGACGAACAACCCAAAAGCCGGTATATAAGCAGAACTCGATGCGTAAAATTTCACATTTTTATTTAGCCTCCGTACGGGTAACATCGACAAATATACGGCTCCAGAATACACGCTATAAAAAATAATTGCCCTGAACGGGATTAGAACCATAGTCTTGCACCTGTAAGTTTTGAAAGACCACTGCTATTTATTGGTATGTTGTAGCATTTTTAACACTAAATAGGCATTACATAATAACAAACGCGCGCCCACAAACTCATCAAGCGCTAAATAACAAGTGGAAATATGGTTGTTTTGAGGCGAAGTATTAGTTTCATATTGATAACATACAGTATTACACCAGGCAATGTTAATTTACACGCGCGACAATATTGATTACATATTTATTCCATCTTGAGTTGCGATCAAATATGTTAAGTTATTTTGCCTCATAATAAATAGTAGTTAGTATACTATTTTCTCAAGTATAGTTATACTCCAGCGGACAGAGCACCGGACTTGAAATCAGAAGGTCGTGTGTTCGAGCCCAGAAAGAGGCTAACTTTTTTTCCTGTAAAATGTGTATAGGTACGATTTGCACTAGTCGATGTATATACAGTAAATGGTTTCCTGCGCTATATTTGCTCGCTTAAATACCCAATTTCGACATGAGCTGGTGAACATGAAGTTACAATTAAAGACACGCCTACAAAGAAGAAATCAATTGATATAGAGACGCTGTAGTTAACAATCAAAGTTAGGATGAAAAATGTGGCACTTCTATGAAGCATAATTCAAATTCATAGTGAATGATACCAGAAATCGAGTGAGACTGTCGCCATTTTCCCAGAGCTCAGAAAATTGAAAATATTTCAACTTTATGCAACAAAACATAAGTTTTTATCACTTTAGAGACAATCCTATCTACTACTTAGAGCTTTTGCTTTACTTACATTAGCAAATTATCGCTGAAAACCTGTTTATTTCATTGTTTCATACACTCCTCTGATCGACGTTACACAGGTGCTTGGTTTGCGCACACTTGCGCGTAGTTGATAAGTACTACTTATTCTAACCTGGCGTTCGCCAACAACGCTACAAACAGACATGAACAGAGGAACGACCATGGTCCATTACACTGGTACACTCCCCACCCAGTCCTGCACCAGAGTACCTTGATATTTTACTGGCTAAAACACGTCCGAATATGTCCCATGTCTATACACCTAAAGAAAGATAGAACATGTCATCGTCTGATATTGCTTCTCATCGGAGGTGTAGAGTTGAACCCTGGCCCCAGTCAAACCAGTTTCCCTTGTGGAGTCTGCACAGCAGAAGTTGAAGACTTTGGAGCAAGAGCCATCGCATGTAACTCATGTGACCGCTGGATACAAAAGTCCTGTGTAAACATGATGTACATAGTTTTAATTTTGAAATACCGATTTTTAACTGTAAATACACGGGGAAGGAGGCGGCTGTCTCACTCCCATCACAGGTCATTTGTACATTCTCTCTCGAGAATCCTGACCTTAACCTTATTTGTTTTGTACCCCCACCCCAACGGCCTTTTTGCCACTGACCGTTCCAAGGCGGTAGCCATATTGCCAATCCGTTTTTGTTTGTGATGTCATATTTGTCTTTTATTTATCCTTATAACTATGTTTGTTTCCATACGTGTTTTTGTGGGTCTTGAATGCTACATTTCTTGTTCGACTGTTATATCTATTTTATTTTGCAAAGGGTTTCCATTAGAACTATAAATGGTTCAATTATGCTTATAAAAAAGTACAGTTAAAGATCTGCAAATAAGCAAACGATATGTTTTGATTGCTCGTCGTATAATGGAGGTGGTTTAACAGTCACGAACATGTAAATGGCATCAGTTCATTACTTTTGTAGGATAGACTACTTTTATGACTATATTGATGGCAGATGGCATGCGATTTAAAAAAAACACGAACATAAGAGAGTAATAAACCACAATAAGCCAGAATTAAACGTTACGTGTTTTTAATGCGTATGTTTCATCTACCGTTGTTCTTCTCGAATGTTCTTCCTTCGGTATCTTGGATTTCAACACCCTCTGTATATACCCGGATCAGATATGGTGTTATACAAAGCGTATCCTCCATATCAAGCAAGGATTTATTAAACTAGAGCACCGCCTAACGCGGATTTTGCTAAGGTAATTATGTTAAAAGCATTCCATAGGTTTCAGGTCAATATGACCTTGACGTTTGAGTTGCTGTTTATCCAAGATTGTTTGTCGAAGAGCACTATCTGTACAAAGTTTAATGAATGTAGGTCAAATAATGGATAGCATGAGGGAAATAGATTTTCAAGATCAGGTCACAGTGACCTTGATATTTGAAATACTAACTATAAAATCAATAGGGGTCGTTGGTGCAAAATTGGATACTGTTTGTATATAGTTTCAAATTCGTAGGTACAATAGTGTTTACACTATTGCCCAGAAGGCGTTTTACAATATCTGGTCATTGTGACCTTCATCTTTGACATATTAACCCCAAAATGTATTTTTTTTTTAACACGGGTACTAACTATGTCAATATTGTAAATCTAATAGTTGCAAGTTACAGCCGGGAAACTGATTCTCTGGATTCGGTCGATTTCAGGTCAGTGTTTACAGTCGGGAAACTGATTCTCAGGATTCGGTCGATATCAGGTCAATGTGACCTTGGTGATCTACTAAACCCAAAGACAATACAATTGAACATATGACGTTTAATACGCGTGGGTGTAATATTTCCGAAGTAATCATGCTAAATGCGTATGTCCATATGAGTTCATAGTAACATCACGTTGGGCTCACTAACCCCAAAAGAAATAGATTGCTCATCTCACCAAGGACAATGTGCCTGATCTCACCAAGGACAATGTGCCTGATCTCACCAAGGACAATGTGCCTCATCTCACCAAAGACAATGTGCCTCATCTCACCAAGGACAATGTGCCTCATCTCACAAAGGACAATGTGCCTCATCTCACCAAGGACAATGTGCCTCATCTCACCAATCACAATGTGCCTCATTTCACCAAGGACTATGTGCTTCATCTCATCAAGGACAATGTGCCTCATCTCACCAATGACAATGTGCCTCATCTCACCAATGACAATGTGCCTCATCTCACCAACGAAAATGTGCATCTTCTCACCAAGGACAATGCTCCTCATCTCACCAAGGACAATGTGCCCCATCTCACCAAGGACAATGTGCCTCATCTAACCAAGGACAATGTGCCTCATTTCACCAAGGACAATATGCTTCATCTCACCAAGGACAATGTGCCTCATCTCACCAAGAACAATGTGCTTCATCTCACCAAGGACAATGTGCCTCATATCACCAAGGACAATGTGCTTCATCTCACCAAGGACAATGTGCTTCATCTCACCAAGGACAATGTCCTTCAAAGTGGCATGTTATACTCGTGGAGTTTTTGCTTGGAGTATGTATTTCCGTATAAGGTCATGATGTCATGGTGACCTTTGACTTAGTGACCCCAAAAGCAACAGTGTTCCTCATCTGACCAATGGTTATGTACCTTTGAAGTTTCACGAGTGTGGATATTATGTATTCGAAGTCATCGCAAGAGAGGCGTATATCCATATGAGGTCATGACGACCTTGACCGTTGACAGTCAGAAATCCTAAAATAGTAAGATTTCACCTCTAACTAAGGGCAGTATAACCAATGAAGTTTCAGGATGATGGGTGTTATGCTTTCGAAATTATCGCGAACAATGTATATTTCTAGAAATGGCATGGTGACCTTGCACCTTTAACTTCTGACTCCAAAAGCAATAGGGTTCCTCGTGTTACAAAGTGGTGAAATGTACATATGGAGCTTCCTAGATGTGAGTGTTATGGTTTTAAAGCTAGTTAGTTAGTGGAATGCCTTTTTTCTGTATAAAATCATGGTGACCTTGACCTTTGGCGTATTGATACCAAAAACAGTAGGGTTCTTTCTTTCACCGATGGCAATGTATCTATGTAATGACATGAGGTGGGTGTAATGGTTTTGAAGTTATCGCGTTAAATGCATATTTTATATAAGGTCGTGGCGGCCTTGACCTTTGATCTACTGACTCCAACAACAGTAGGGTTCCTCCTCTCACCCAGGACAATGTATATATTAAAATGTTTCATGAGTGTGGGTCTTATGTTTTTAAAAGTTCTCCGGTCATGTTTTGTTTCATGAACATGTTTATATTGATTTAAATAAAAATCTATATACAACAATAGATATTTACAATTCACACATTGCAATATCTGTGAAAAGCGAGAATAATATTTTATTTGGTGACGTAGAAAACTTTGAACAGGTAAATGCATCCACAGGTAAATGTATTTATCAATTATCTGGCAATAGTTGTGCAGCTATACAATTCAGATTTACCTCATTTCCCTGTGCAGTCACGCAGTGGTAAAAGTAATATCTACGTCATGCAAATAATACTTATTTTTACATGCAACTTAGAAGCGGATTTAAATATATGTTTTTCTCCGGGACTATCAAGAAATGTTCATATGCTGTTTAAGAGTTAAATTTGTTAATATATAATACTACAAAAAGGGCGGCCATTCATCTTTAAGTTATCGTCTGGAATGCGTAATTCCTTACGGACGGACGGATAACATATGATTATATATAATATAGTGTGTGCAGTACAACAAAAATATGATTATATATAATATAGTGTGTGCAGTACAACACAAAGATGATTATATACAGTGCTTTGGGTGTGTGGGGGGGGGGGGGGGGGGGGGGGTGAGGGCGGGTATAGAATCACTTGGGTTAAACGTCTAATTTTAAAATGAAAGGAAAATGTTTATTTAATTTCTGATTTAGATTTACCCTTTTAGTTGTATGATAGCAAAATTTCTAAAATTATTGTCCTGAAACTGTGATTTTTTAATAGGCGTTTTTCCACCAATATTTACGTAATTTCATTTTATCCTTAAAAGCGCCAAACTTCAAGAAGTTACCTTAATTGATGATTGCATTTTGACTTTTGTCCCTAACATTTGTTAAAACAGCAAATATTTATTTCTGAGTATAACACAAATATTATTATATATAATATAGTGTGCAGTATAACACAAATATAATTATATATAATATAGTGTGCAGTATAACACAAAGATGATTATATATAATACAGTGTGCAGTATAACACAAATATGATTATATATAATATAGTGTGCAGTATAACACTAAGATGATTATATTTAATATAGTGTGCAGTATAACACAAAGATAATTATATATAATATAGTGTGCAGTATAACACAAATATGATTACATATAATATAGTATATATAATATAGTGTGCAGTATAACACAAATATGATTATATATAATATAGTGTGCAGTATAACACAAATACGATTATATATTATATAGTGTGTGCAGTAAACCACAAAGATAATTATATATAATATAGTGTGCAGTACAACACAAAGATGATTATATATAATATAGTGTGCAGGGCAACACAAAGATTATATATAATATAGTGTGCAGTATAACACAAAGATGATTATATATAATATAGTCTGCAGTATAACACAAAGATGATTATATATAATATAGTGTGCAGTATAACACAAAGATGATTATATATAATATAGTGTGCAGTACAACACAAAGATGATTATATATAATATAGTGTGCAGTATAACACATAGATGAATATATATAATATTGTGTGCAGTATAACACAAAGATGATTATATATAATATAGTGTGCAGTACAACACAAATATGATTATATATAATATAGTGTGCAGTACAACACAAAGATGATTATATATAAATATATGTAAATGTAAAAACAAAAGCATAGAAAGTAAGCAAAGCAAGTACTAAATGACTTGACATAAGCCAGAGCAGCACGAAAATAAATCATTAAGGACATGCAAAGAAGACAAACAATAAACTTTACCGTCATTCCAGAAGTTAGGTAAACGTCATCATATGGTCCATAATCTGTCGAGTGATCGCACAATCATGGTAGCAGCATGAACAGAGAAGAACTGATGTGTAGACGTTGTAAAGCGATCGACTTTCCAATTCCTCATGCAGGTTCACAATAACAGTGTTAAGCCCATTTCGAATAATATTTAAAACAGTCCACTATGTCCACTATGTCCACTATGTCATACCTTGTCAAAAGCATTATTCACGTCAAACAAGCAAATATACAATCATCAACTACCTGACGCCTTTGCAAAGCAGGCACATTCTCGAAGTTAAAAGGAAATCATGATACATCCAATCCTTTATAAAAATTCTCCCCGAAGAGGGCTAAAAGAGAAATTAGGGTTTTAGAGATAAATATGTACATTAATATTTAACTGATGTTGTGGGGTTTTATTTCATATTTAAAGCGCGTTTGATTTGCACTTAAAAGTATTTATTACACGCATGCCACAATGTCTTTCCAGGGGAGGATTTGATTTTAATTCGTCCTCGCTATAGCTTATTTGTCAGAAACGTGCAAAGTATGGCTCCGCCTGGACCTGTAACTAAAGCAATATATGTGTCACTTTAATATTTTATTAAAGTGACGTGAAAGTCATTAGCCCATATTTTAAGAGCATTGAACTCGGTTTAGATGTAATTAAGAACCACACGCGGTATGGAATGACATTCAATTTTCAACTAACTTCACACATGTAAATGAGGTCTAAGTGATGCGTCAATATTAAAGCCAGGGACCAAAAGAAGCGTTCCACTAACTGGAATGAAAACGAACACTTTCTAACGTTTTTAACCGTTTTCAGTACAACAGCCAAACAGTACAACAGAAAAAAATGAAATATAATTTCTTTGTCTTCCAATATTTCGCTCAAAATCAAAGTAGAGAGAATGTGTAGTAAATACAAGTCTAAAACCCCAGAAATGTGCAGCATTTGAATATCAATTTCACTTAATGTTGAATGAATCATTTCAAAGTCCGAAATTCTCTACTTTGCACGCCAAACGCTAAATTGAGAAATCTTCTCTCATCTATACATGTATATAACGTGATAATTACGTGACAACCATTAGAAACACTGTCAGAAATACAAGTACTTCCTCTTAAGTTCGTTTATCGTGCAATATATTTTGAATGTCGTAATGTGGGTAGTTGACGTCACTTTGATTTTGCCTGCAGTTGTTTGCTATTTTATGTGTTTTTGAAACTTAGAACACTATATTACAAAGCCCTTCTAAAAATGGATCAAATATTGCTGATAATAATATTCCCTATGTGTGGTTTTAAAACGTGACGATATTGTTGTCAGTAGAATCTAAAAGTTTTGACAAATAAGAAAAATAGAAAATTCTTTGATGTATTGTCACTGGTGACTGTTGTACTGAAAACCTCATTTGCTTTCAGCTCAGGAAGCTTTATGTATAATTTAATTTCTTAAGCTGGTCATTTTATAATCATTAATGTGTTATCTTCATTTGCCATACGAGAATATAAGATACACATAACGCATACCGTGGATAAGGTTATTTAATTTACAAAAGAAAACACTACAACACAAGCCTGATGCTTGCATATATTACTCATGTTTTGTATATAAAATAAAAACGATCCGTGATGAAACATCTTTTCGGTTAGATATCGAATACTTATAATAGAACATTAAACTTCCATGATCCCGATTCTGGTCAAGTTCCCCATAATACATGGGAACGGAAAGCAGATACTTGAAATACAACTGAAACTGTAGTGGTATGTATGTACTTAATCGGATTAGGGTCTGTTTATATATATACATATATTCTAAATCCCGATGTGAGATTGCCGCAATTTTGTCAGAAACTACGCGATATTAGTAAGACCGACGTCTGGTCTTTGGAAGCGTTTCCGTTTGTTAATGAATACATTTGAGAATGACACAAATGTTATTTTGAAACGACCAATATATGATGCTATAGGAACAATAAATGCAAACACTAAAGGAAGAGGTTTACTGAAATGATTTGCAGTAAATGGACATTTAAAATGGCACGAAGGTTTATTGGTTTGAAACATGCACACACGCATACGCAGGCAGGCAGGCACGCACGCACTAACGCCGCACGTAAACACTCACACGCACACCCAAACACGCCAACCCGCCCTCCCGCACGCACTCCCGCACGCACGCGCACACTCACACACACATATTCATACTACTTGCAATAATTACATGTGAATCGAAGTATACAAAATCAAATTCATGTTTATTTTAAGAAATACAAATATTGAAACATAAAATAAAAAATAAAAGAAATAGTGCGATCATTCATGCTAAATCTATTGACTTGACCATCAATAGTGAGATACAGTATCTATGTGTGAAATAAATACGTAATTGTCTCCACAAATACGTAATTGTACCCACAAATTCCCGACGAGAATCAAATTCTAACTTTATCACTAAGTTAACTTCTAACCCCTGCATTTTAGTTTACTGACTTTTTCAGTGCCTTCATTAGTAAATTTCATACCAATATTATTTAAAAACATTATTATAGTTCGTAACTTGATCGCGCACTGTCCATCAATATTCCAAATGTGTCATTTTATCACGGTGATCACAATACTTTCTGCATTATTGAAAATAATAATAGTTCGCCTAAATAAATGTTTTGTTTATTCATTTACTGAAAGGAGATCAGTATAGCATATCTGGTAATATATGATCCTTTGGGTTACATTAACGATACAGGCAAAAGTGATTTCAATTTCAAAAAAATCATTCGGTTGGTTGCAAATGGAGTAATATTATAATAAATGACATTTAATGTCTCAGTTGGCAAGCACTTAGACAGTAAAACGTATAGCCACGACGATAACACATTTGAATTTGCTTACAGTATGTCTCCGAGGATTATGTTTATTTCTGAATATGGCTGTGTTAACATAGGGGCATTGTTTTTTTAGCATTGTGGAAAGTTAAAGTATGATTCGGAGGGCTAACTATATTATTTATTAAAATACTCATTTTTGATTGGTTATAGCTGAGGTCTTATGTATAGCCTCTGACGGCATGTACGTCAACCGTTAAGACCTCATTTTAAACGCCAGAACACACGTTAACCGTTCAGACAACATTTTAAACGTCAGATGTAAAACAAAAATGCAATGAAATGCGTTATTTTAAACGACGCTACGTTCCAAAAGGATGAAGCTGTATATTCTTTTAATGTTAAGAGATAGGCATAACATGTAAGTTGTGAGAATTCGTATTTTATGCAATCTCTCAACAAATATATTGCGCGAGATCAATACCTGGTCTTTGGGACTTGAAACACATCGAAACTGCGGGCCTGCGGCCCTTGATATCGATGAACTTCAAGTCCCGCCCACCAGGTATTGATCTGGGATAATATAAACTTGCTGGAAATATTTTATTTCATAAATATAAACCAGCTTTCGCTTCGCTTTGCATCTATAAGGCTGAGAATAGGACAACACATCACACGCAAATTTTACTGGTCGAAAGAAAAGATGAAGACGCGGCAGTAGAGAGTAGGGAAAATAGTTTTTGAGTGAAAACGTCTGTCTGTATAAGGCAACGTCTCTGCATGATGAGAAGACATGAAAAGTTTTACATAAACATTGTCCTCAGAGGTGACCATGACGGTGTTAGGCTTCAAGGAAAGGAAACGACACTGTGGTTCTCTTGTCATATAATTTACTAATTATTTCAATAATTAGAGAGGTCAATCAAGAAAAGAAGCGACAGTATCAGAAATGTTAGCTTTGTTGAGTTTAGGTTCCGTACGATAGATATTATTACCATAGTAGAAAAGAAAGGATTATCAATGTTCAATATGTCATCCAGATACCAAGAGGTGTCAGTAAAGCTTCAATTACATCTGCCCGAATTTCGGATGAAAATCGAAACACAAAATCTCTTTCATAGCAATCCAAGATCACATCTGCGACAAGAGGTATTTCGTACCCATAGGGATACCAACACTTTGCAAACTTCTTGGCAAGTCCACATAGTGTAATTGTCTAAATTGCCGTTAGTAAAAATGCTTTAATATCCTTACAGGCCATTCCCTAGCGAGCTTTTTGAATGAGAACAATAAGCTTGTCTTTGATAAGGTGATGTGGTAAGGTTGTATATAGTGTAGAGGTCATCAGTAGTTTTCATAAGCTTTAGCACACTATCGTTTAAAGCTATCCTTAACGGCAGTAAGACAAGAAGTTAAAAGTTTGGAGATGAGTGTAGTGGTGCAGGCACTACAATTCGAAATAAATCGGGCTTTATACGGCTTTTCTATGTACTTTAGGAATCCAGTACATAGTTGCGGCAATTTGATTTGCTTTTCGTCTACCCAAGCCTTGAAAGTAGTTCACCGAATGATATGTGTGGAAACAACATCATCCTCAGTGGATTGTACTGGAGTATGCAGTTTAGTGCTACCGAGTTCCAGAGATAAACCACGGACGTATTGTAGGCGTCAAACAATAATTAAATTAACAAATCACACTCAGCTGCATTCCCCTATTACATACAAAGTAGATATAAACGTCGAACAGGAAATGCAGCATTCAAGGACAACAGTCAACCAAAGGTACGCATATAAACAAACAACAGTTTTAAAGATGACTAAAACGCAAGACACGACATCACAAACATAAACGGGTTGATAATAGGACTACCGCCTTGGAACGGTCAGTGGCAAAAAGGTCCGCTGGGGGTTTAAACCAGGTTGTAAGGTCCACCAAACCTCACAATTAATTAACAACGACCGAATGCACAGGGTTATCATCGAATTTGCCCATGTTTAGTGTAGGCGTACATTGGTACTTTGTTATTACACCAGGTAATAATGAAACGGCACTAGAGCAGCATAGGACAAGACAAGACATTCGAAGAAAGATTGCAGTACACTCACGGTCTAGCAGTTGAAGACGCAATTAATAATGCCGACGAGGACAAGGAGTGAGGACGAAAGAAAAAATAGGGATTCAAGAGTAAAAGTTGTAAAAGAAAGAGTACTAGTACCAAATGTAGGTCTACGAGCAATATTCGTTTTTATTAGAGTCCAACAAGAACACGGAGCAGGATCGATGTGGACTCTGCATTGCGACACATTGACATTCATGGTTGCTGCCAGGAGGTGCAACCCTCCTATGATTAATCCTGACGAACCAGATGCTAGTCTACCACGTGATGTTTGATGACAAACGCAGATACCCTGGAAAATAGAAATATAAACTTCCTAAATATCCTCAACTTTAGTCTGATACATATTTTTATACAGTTATGTTTTTAAACAGACTATGTAACTCGGACACGTGCGTTTTCCGCGAGTTCGCGGTTTTCTCCTCACATCAAGTCCATGCTAGGAATGTGGATAAATTTCTTCATCGAGCGTGATTTGAATAATATGTGTAGCAAGTTTCATAATCGATATGAAATAAAGTACATTCCTTAAAAACTATTGGTAAAGTAATTATCTTCACGATTAACCTAGAGTAACATTACAATTACAATATCCCAATATATTCTGTCTTTGTAATTGATTTACAATACATCACAATCCTTGCACGCTAACGCTCGTGCATTATCTCCCCGTACACGTGCCAAACTCATGCTCCATTCTATACTTGTACCATATCTCTAATGGTTTTCCTTTGTTCTTGCTTATGATATAATGTTCATAAACCTGAAGGTATGAGCTTAAACCGTGCTATAACAGCCGGTATATTTCAGCCGTGCTATAAATAACAAATTCGGAAGTTATAACATGGTCTACCCAATCTACATCCGCGTAGTTGTAATGTTTACACACAACCTGTCAATAAAAATGTCAATTACCGACATTAAATGGCTACGGTACAAAACAGTTATAGCTTATTTTTCTAGAATGCGGCCCTCGAGAAGTAGTATAAATCGCATATACTTGAAAAAGTATGCTATAAATATTACATATCTTCTTTTGTAAGCGCTGCCTTCAACCTATATTTGCGGCCACACTATTATTCTGCTGCCGAAGGCAGCAGACTCTTATATGACTTTAGTAATTACACATGGTAAGGTAGTAATGAATAGTTTCTTTGAGTTTTTCAGCTATTAAACATGCTTTACAACTTGAATTCCTAGAGAACTCGTCCGAAAAACTTGAATGGTATAAACACATATTTTGTAATGTTGAAAGGTTACCATTTCACTTGCTGAAATGACATTTTCGTAAACCAGTCTACTGAATGTAGCATTTAATCCATTCGCAACATCTCGCACACTGCTTTGCGGGATCCCGAAGAATGACGGGATTGGCCGACCATTCACGATTGGCATGTAATCATTACTATTATAATAGCAACTAACATTCAGAAGTCTGAATGGTGCGGTCGGTCGAGGCGTCGTGTTAGTGCCCACAAAGGTAGGGTTCAAGCCTGCTGATTTCCTTTTCTTTTTTGCATTGGTTTATATTATTCCTTTACATTTTTCACTTTGATAACGCAATCTTATGCACATATTTTGTAATGTAGAAAGGTTTTAAATGACATTTTCGTAAACCAGTCTACTGAAATGTAGCATGTAATCCATTTGCAACATCTCTTACACTGATTTGCGGTATCCCGAAGAATGACGGGATTGGCCGAGCGTTCACGATTGGCATGTAACCATTACAATGTACTATTATATGTATATTAGCGACGGACATTCAGAAGTCTGAATGGTGCGGTTGGTCGAGGCGTCGTGTTAGTGCCCACGAAGGTAGGGTTCAAGCCTGCTGATTTCCTTTTTTTTTTTTTTCCATTGTTTTATATTATTCCTTTACATTTTTCACTTTGATAACGCAATCTTATGGTAACAGTGAACAGTTTATATGTGTTGTAATGTACACTCTAACGCACACGTGAACAATTGTATTTCTGTGGTAATGTGTACTTCCAGCACGTCGTATTACAAGATAATTGTAATCAATATGTAAGGCATGTCAAGGTTTTTGAACAGAAAGAAGCGAGGTCGCCCACATTGATTTAAAATGCTTGGTAGGAAGAACTGGTGGTAAAAATCGGGAAGAATGTAAGGAAAAACGGTCGTCCGTGACAACATTTATTTTTTCAATATTGTTTTAACACCCGTGACTTGATATATTATTATGTTAACTTCTTGTCTCTCGGCAGCTATTTTACGCTTGCGTAAAACCTTGCTTGTTGTTATTTTATACCATTTGTGCGCACACTAAAAGGCGTGATCACCATACGAAGAGTGACTTACAAGCGTCTAATTGCTAGTTTCTATACGTTCAATCTGTGTTGGTGTAAGTTATTGCTATATGTGTATATCTTATAGCGGGCCTCTCTCTCTTTGGTCATTATTTGTTTTTCCGTACATGTGGTCTACATCTGGTTTAGTAGATTTAGTAGATGTCAAACAAGTCGTTGTATGTACACGGTTTCAAGTAAACAGATTAAATGCACTTTTATTAGTCAGATATCCGAACAATTAAAAGCATGTTCTTTCATAGAAATGAATAGATAATGATATCAATGCGCTGGCACATCTTTCCAATACGTATAGACATTATCTAGACATATTCTAAAATTTACACTAACATACCCTCAGACAAAGAGGTATCACTCTTCATCAATACTGAAAACGAGATGCTGGAAGCAACAAACACGAGAGAGAAAAGTCACAGACTCGGTGAAGCAACAAACACGAGAGAGAAAAGTTGCAGACTCGGTTTCATTGCGTCAGTGCATGAGATGTAATATAAAGTGCAACAGCTCTTACGCTTCCTAGAACCGCTTTAAGCGGTATTCCACTTTAAAGGTTAAAGTCACAACGAGTGGGATGGATGATCCCAAAGGACCAGTAAGTAATAAAACTACTGATTTTTAGTGGAGGCTGATTTTTAAGTATGGCCTGTATACCATAAATATTATATATAAACTGAGAAGAAAATTGTGAAAATGCATGCAACATGTATTGCTTCGAGACTGATTTAGTTATAAAATAGAGATGGACGGAGCTATGCATAATGTTCCTACTCAAATATCAACAACAAAGACAATTGTGGGGGAAATATGGGAATAAAATGATTAGAGATAGAACGGTGATGAGTGATATAAACAGATACTCAAATAACATATGTGCAACATATTGTAAAACAAAAGTGGTCTGGGAGTATGTGTGGAAACACAGAAACGTTTATAAATAATAAAGGAACATAAATTTATGGGGCACAACTCTTTACCACAAATAGTGTGTTACTTTGTGGAGTGGGAGGTGGAGTGTGGTGAGGTAAAAATGATGTGTTTTAGAAGTAAAACCTTTGTTTTAACAATTAGATTGCTGGTGGTAAGAATGGCAATATGCATTATAACTATGATGTAAGGATAAACAAAATAGACCGTGAGCCATACACTTTTTTGTTACCATCTCAAGGGACAAATTCTTACTAGTACCATGTTATTGAGTACCTTGTAGAGAAACAAAAAATCCATGATAGCAGTGTGAACAGGGTAGCTGATTCCTGTTATTAGAGTTATCTCCCCCTTTTAAGCAAAACTCTTGTTTCTTTAAAAAAATCGTTTTCGCTGAAACTAGAAGAGCTACAGGTCTTATATTTTGCATGTATTATACATGAAGGGTCCTCTACCAAGTATTTATAAAACGGTGACCCCAGGGTCAAATGTGGCCCAGCCCCGGGGGTAACATTTTTTCATACAGTTATAAAAGAAATCTTTAAAAAATAAATGATTTTCTTTGAAACTGTAAGAGCTAGAAGTCCCATATTATGCATGAAGCATAAGCTTATGATCCACTAGCTAGTTTGTTAAAATGTTGACCCTGGGGTCATATCTGGCTCCGCCCCAGGGGTCACTTTTGTTAAAATCGTGACTCTGTTTCCAACTATGGCCCGGTTCTGGGGTTAAAGTTTTACAAAGAATTATATAGGAATGTCCATAAAAATATTCTTTTTCTGATACTACAAGAGCTAGAGGTCTAATACGATGCATGTAGCATTAGAGTATCGATCTCTACCAATTTATTTTGTTAAAATGGTGATCTTATGTCAAATGTCCCCCGGTCCCGTGGGGTCACATATTTACATAGAGTTATGTATGATCGTCTATAAACATCTTCTCTGAAACTTCAAGAGCTAGAGGTGCAATAAGCTACATGTCGCTTAAGATTATTGTCCTGTACCAAATAATTTAAATGGTGTCCCTTGAATCAAGCCTGGAATCAAATTTGGCCCTGTCCCGTGGGTCACACTATAACATTGAATTATATAGGAAAACATATTCAAACAGCTTCTCTGATACTTCAAAAGCTAAATAATAGTTCGCATGTACCATAAGCTTATGATCCTCTACCTAGTTTGTTCAAATGGCGACAATGGGGTCAAATATGGCCACTACGGGGGTCACAGTTTTACAGATTTATATAAAGAAATTGTTGTTTCTTAAAACATGAGAACAATTTGAGACAAGGCGAGTGGGTCTCTTGTTTATGGTTTGAAGTTGTACACTTTTCATAAAATCGCTTCAAAAGATTTAAGCGAACTGAAATATATAGAGAATGTGACTTTTGATAAGGTACTACATTATGAAGACTTGACCATTTTACAAATCGCATATTGAATAAACCACGAACTAAAATCCCAAAGTAGACCACTGCATTTTCGACAAATTGCAAAAAAAAAACAGAAAGAAAAGGCACATTACGGTTTAACTGTTGATATTTAGGTGTTTGTTAAACAAATTTTAAAATAACACGCGAAATTACGACAAAATTACACTACCAAAACAGTTCATCTCATATAATAATGCATATATGTGTCGCTTAAAAGTATATGTTTATTCATGGGTTTTTGTAATATCCGTAATTGAATAAGTGTAAAATGAATTATCCATTTTTGTTATTTTTGTCTGGCTGGTTAAAGCTTTTTATATTGTATCTATAGAGTTTTGATTCTCAAACGATGTAAGTTATATATATATACCTGGTGGTCAGTAGGTTTAAAAACGATGTACATGTTGTAAAATGTGGCTGTTGTTTGCGGGATAGCTACCTGCAGTAGCACCTGTATGTCGGATATAGCTTTTAGAGTAAATATCAGTAAACTAACCTTGATCACTAAATGTAATCTATCTCGATGTATTGGGTACCGATTCTTATCTGGAAGCGTTTAATTTTATTTATATCTTATATGTATGTTATATTGTCACATTAAGTTATATTATTTAAATCAGATAATATGTAATGAATATTCTTAATTGTCCTGTTTTATCCCAATGCATTAATTGCCAAGTTTATCAAAACAGCAATGGGCTGGGCATATATAAGTTGCAACTCGACATACATGAACTTGGTGCTAACGTGCTAGATAAGAGAGACCGGTGTGAACCCAGCTTCTTGGATATAACCTTTATGACGGATTAACATTTTAGCTGTATGTACTTTAATGCAGTCATCCCGTTTGAGCGCATACATCCTGTTGATGCAGTGAATAGCACAGGGGACTTTAAATTCAGAGGACCCTGGTTCAAGCCTCACCGGAGCCAGTGCATTTTGTCGGTGTATTCTTGGTCAAGACACTTTTACCCTCGTCCCTCGTCCATCATGTTAAAGAAACATAGGAGTCTATTCGTCAGTAGGGCAGGTTCCTAAATGCCTATATAATATAATATATATATATCCCCAACCCCTCAACCCACCCACCCACACACACACACACACACACACACATACACACACTCTCTCTCACCTTCTTTTTTATGTAATAATCATTCCACTTGCACTTGATTGTGCAAAAGTTGGGTTAATGCTTACTATCCTAGGGTAATTCCATACTCTAAATCAAGTACGGAGAACATCACAACCTATGTTTAGATACATATCTGTTTAGATACATATCCTAAGCAGGTGATATTATAACAAGTGCACCAATACTAACAAATAGTTGCCAGGGTAAGTAGTTAGTACAGTTATCTGGGTATCACCCTAAAGATATTTCTTCGTCGACGCCGTGTGGTTCCCGGGCAAGAATATGACCACTGCATATCCAGGCATAGGTGTAAAATTTCCCCGAATTCATGTTAATTTTGTCATTTTTGTTCATTATTTTCATCATGAAACCTGATTTGTTTCAGGTGCTACTTCAGTGGTGGCAGTGGTCGTAGCTCCAGCGAAAAATGGAGTGTTTACTAGAGAATTTGCAGCAACTCTGCAGTTCTGCAGGTAAGAAGGTTCTAGGCACATTCTGCTAATTTGTATCTAGATGTTAATGAAGAGTGAGCCGGGTCGAATGTTCATTCCTGTTGGCGCCATATAACATGTTTGTGTTGGTGCGCCGTAAAACCCCAATTCAATTCATCTTCGTCGATTCTTTTTTCAGTAACACAAAAATGGTTCGTGCAAATGCATATACTACTATTTTTACATGTCATATGCAGAATTCTTCATTGTGTTGTATATGGGTGGGGTAATTCAGGTGTAAAAATCCTTACAATATGCATAAATTGTAATTTAAAAGTACTAAAATAACTTTAAGATTTTGCGTTGCAATATGCAATGTTTAATTCATGTATTTATGTGTAATACATAATCCAAATGTGTAATCATAATAAGTATTGCGATGATGCATACACCTAAAAAAGACTTTTGTTAAAAAAAAACACGTTAAACCGCACATTTCTTTTATCTAGAATCCTTTGGACTATGTGTTGTCTGTGCAATATATGTATATATCAGAACATGTTAATACTATGTATGTTGCAGTTACTTTGAGGAAGGCTTATACTTCCAGTTTGGAATGTGTCTCAACTTATCATGCTTACTTATGAACACATAAGTGCAATGCCATGAACATTGCTTAGTACTTAATTTCATCAATATATCATAACAATCCATTATTCATATTATAATAATATTTAAATCATGTAGAAAGGTTGTAAATTACTGATTCTTACAAGTTTACACGTATATTGTAAAAAATATTAACTAAACTAAATGCATAAAAATGTGTCAATAGTGGGTGGGGTAAATTGACTTCTTATTTGAAGCAGAATAGAGATTTTAAACTGAATTCAGTGCTAAAAAAGAGCTTATTTAAGCTTTATGTAACTCAATGAATTGTAAACTTAAGTGCATCTTTAAAAAGTACATCAATAATTATTCACACAAGCATGACATTCAAAAATGAACATCAAAAATTTATATGAAAGCGCTACAATGATAACCTATTAATGTTCGATTTTTTTTTATATAAGCTACCTGTTCCAGACTGCTATCATGGAAAAATGTAATCTATATACATTGCTCTTTTCAAAAAGTGATGGTAGAATTTGTCCCTTGAGTTGGTAACAATATCGAAAATTTTGGGTCCTGGCTCAAGGCCTAAAACTAACAACTCAAATAAACATAATATAATGCGGTGATGAGATGTCAGGCAAACGTTGAAATATATCACCTAGCAACAGAGCATATAAATCACCTTCCCGACTCTATTTCTGTGGCAGATCTAAATATTGCCAGATCTTAATGTATTGGTGAGATGATAAACGACAATTCAAATGCATGACGTATCAACAGAACTGATGCGAAGAACTTGTGATAGGAGGAAGCAAAACAGAATCACTATTGTTTTAATGATGCATATTTAAATACTCATGAGATCGATAATTTGCAATAAAGAATTGAACTGTCTTGCTAATGTGACGAGTTGGCTTGTGCAGATGAAATTATGTTGCCTAAATATCTGCAATGAATGAAGTGTTCATGAGAGTGGTCGATACTGTGCCTGACTTGAAAACCAGTGTGAAAGACTTTAACTGACATCAGTTAAATACTTAACATTTCGTGCCATCACGATAACGTTATAGTTAGCAGAATGGTTTAGGGAGTGCAACCATTCGCATGAGCCTTTAAACGCCCTAATGCTATAATTAGGTGGTCCATTCAATACGTATTCGGGACAGGTCTGACTTCATTATGCAAATAGCTTATATCTTATGTTTGTATGACTGAATATTGTTGAGAGTTAGAATAGTGTGTTTATTGCAGCATGTTGATACAAAAAGCTAGATAAACGATCAATCATGATTGAGCGTTTTTTTTCTCGGCAAGCCGGAAAATTTACGAAATATCTCATTAAAGTCCGTAAAACATTTGACAGTTTGTATCATCTGAGTATAGATAGTACCTTCATTTTCCGAAAAAAGACAATGATGTCGACGCCTGCTTGTGTACTCGCTAGTCTACTGTGATATACTATTTTACAACAATTATGTTGAAGAAATATAATTAAATGATCACTACTAGAAAAATGTTCTCGAAGCATGGATCACCTCTTGGATATGACATATCTCCAGGATCACACTCGAGTGTATATAGCCGTTCGTGAGATCCTGCTGACATGGCATGTTAATTCGATGATGCAGACTTTCAAAACACGTTAATCTAGTTTTAATCCTATTTTATTGTACAAAATACAATTGTAATCCTATTTTTTATTGTATACAATAAAATTGTAATCCTATTACTAATCGGATTACAGCTAGGGTAACGTGTTTTGAAATTTCCCATATTGCTTACTGCATTTCCGATTGCATTTGCGTTTACTCTGTTTAGTGCGAGTACTAAATTTTCATCAGCTTATTAAGCCGTAACTTTGTCATCTAATTCATCCATCTTTGTCAGTAATATCATATATTTTTAGACAGTTATTTTCATCGAGTTGAGAAGTATTGTATCACTTCCTGTTAGGTTTGGTTGTTTGGGTGAAATGTTTGTCTAACACTTTCTTGTAAAGTTTGAAATACTCACTGCTTTAAACTTTGTTTATTTTCTTTATTCTCTATCGATTCAAACTTATCAAAAAATTATTGAACATCTGGTCCCACTAAGCGTAACAGAGAATCGTTCGTTTCCTGTCCGTTTCAGCTATGCCTGACCGTGATTCGAACAATAGGAACCTGCAAGTTCTTACTGTTTGTCTGACTTGACTGCTCCCCATTTATATTAAACGGTTCTGCAATAGGCATTCGCTATGTTGACTATGATAACTCCCCTATTTTTGCTTTAGAATTTAATCCCCCATACAGTCACTCAATAATAAATCATTTAAACCTTTTATTCAGGATTTAATCCTTTAGATTTTACGAAATTAATGAACCATTTCACATGAACAAATCACTAGAGCGTCCTTATCTCTATGGAGTCCTTTCATTCTCGTCGACAATTATGTGTGTTGTTTGGAGGAAAACGTTATAAAAGGTCCCAGTACAATTAATACATCTATTCACTGCCACAGCTTAGCCATACTGTAATACTGTGTCCGTTTCCTAAATATCAACATTGTGACAATGCATATTTGCTTAGTTTGATTTAGATCTATCTGCATGAATGTATATCCGTGACATACCTAATCATTCACTGTTATCATCCTGTTTGTAGAAATCAACCATTTTAGGCTAATTGTATCAGGTAAAGACAAATTCCTTCGATAGATTATTTCTGAAACGCATTTTAGGAATTTGAATGACCGCTATATTATTAACAAGTTGTTGTTTTGTTGTTGTAATTTTCTGTCACTGAGAATGATTTCACTTTCATAATTCATTATACGGATTTTGATGAAACTAGTTTTGAATATCCATTATAAGAATTATTAAATAGTAGAATGCTTATGATTATTATTCTAAATAACTTAATGATTCACACATATTTTAAGATAGCGTTCGCGAACTATTTAACATTCTGACTGTCAATTCCCAGCGTAAGAAAATTAGGAATTCTGATCCATCTAAAGTCCAGTTTATAATCCAGATCGCATTTTCTAGTGTACATGCATTTCTTATCGTACAGAAACGTTTTTTATTAAATTGTTTATGTTAAAGGCTAGATTTCCAGGTCATATTTGTTATCCGTCTTCATGTTTATCTGATCCTGTTTGCGATATTTCTTGTCATGACCAAAGAACTAACTTTTTTGGCACTTCTTTCCTAGCCCAAACTTTGAATGCGTTTGATAGGTCAGGTTGGGGGTGCCAGGGCACCTGCTTGGTCACGAAGAGTATAAATAGAGCGTCAGATCTGAAATCGAGGACAGTTGTTGTGGCACTAAGTTCAAACTAGGCAAATGTGACCAAAAGGAACAAAATACATAATAACTCAATCATATAGATGTACATTCCAAAAGGGTAAATACAAGAACTATAAATGGAAGCAAATGTCCCGGTGAGATAAATATGAGATCCATATGCCAATATACATAAAATAATCCATACCAAATTTATTATAACAGGAAATATTACATATATGTGAACCTAAAGTAGATAATCTATGAACATTAAAGTAAAAACCTTGTTTAACTGTCTTCAAATTAATTACTCAACCTCGAGGTGCCTTAAATACTATATACATGTGCCCCTGAATCTGCGGCCGTAATATTTACATTATATAGCACACAGCTCACATCAAACACCAATTGACAGGTTAAGCTACCACTACTTTAGGCACAACAGCAAACACATGAAAACATGATCTATAAACATGTGGTCTTTCACCGAAGTATTTACTGTTCGGCTTTTATCGGTGACTTTATATCGGTGGTACATTTTCAAATGTTTTTGTTTTCTTATTTAAATTTCGATTCAGTGGTTCCACTACTCCGGCCGATAAAGACTCTGGGTATTGTTTAACTACTCTTAGGATATGTTGTCTGCTTTTCTAGTCTTTTGACTATTACTTGTGATGCGCAGACTTCATAACCGCTGCTCCAAACTAAATTCCATTTTGTTTATTTCGCTCTTCGGGGTATACCATTTTATTAGATACTGGGACGTCGCCGCTGGACATGGAATGATGACATTAACTATAGCATGTCCACCGCCATATGCATGCCATCTTCGGGATGGTTAAAATTCTGTACTATTTATTTTATGAATATTGAGTTCTGCTCAAACCGGCGCTAGGGGTCGTGAACGGTAGCAAGCATATTTCACTACCGTTCATGAACAGGCTCAATCAAACCGGGACTGCAATATTTCGTATGTTTCCTGTTCGGCCGTTTCCAAAGGTCCACTATCATACTCTTTTTTTTATATCTAATTAACTTTGTTATCCAATATTTCGCTCAAAATAAAAGTAGTTGGAATGCTTTTTAAATACATGGCCAATCGCCCAAAAATTTACATTGAAGTGTCAGTTTTACTGTATGCTGTATGGGTAATTTCAAACTCAAAACGTTTGTTGCTTGCACGCTAAACGATTTTGAAATCTACTCTCATCTATACATACATGTAGCGTTGAAACCCACGTGAAAAAAATGTTTGGAATATAAACACTTTCTGTTAAAAAATCTATATTGAGAGACAATTTTGAATGTCGTAATATCATGGCAAGTTGACGTCATTGTCGTTTTGCATATACATCTATAATTATGATAGGTTGGTCTGTCAAAGTTGGAAATCTTTCAAAGGAAGACGACTTGTGTTTCGTGGTTATGAATGTGAGCACAAGGTAAAGTACAGAATTAAGAGATGCTAGTAAAGGAAGAAGTGAAATAAAGAATAAAGACAATACTCGACATAACTTTTCATATAAGGGTCAATAAATACACAAATAAAATATTAAATGAAAGAATGAATTTTAGACAAGTTGTCTATACCTATGTTGATCCATCTGATATGAATAAACTAGCTTCCGTCGCGGTACCAGAGAAAAGTGTGTACCCGCTAACACAGCTTCACATCATCAATTTATTTTTAGTAGGTTTAGCTGAGATCCTGGTTTACGGGATGAGAGCGGTAAGCTCCCTCTTGCAGTGTATCAAGGAGCGGGCCTAAGCTGCAGCAGCTGGAAGAATGTTCCAAGCAAACTGATCTCAGAAAGAAACTAAATTTCGTGCTGGAAATTATTAGAATGTAGTGCTCTTGTACACGTGGAAGAGGGAGTCAGGTACTCAGAGCAGGGGATTTCTATCAAGTCAAGGACTACATTGTAGAGGAGTGTAAGTTGGAACCTGGCACGTCCGTGTCAGAGTGTTTGCCAATGGAGGTGATCCAATATTTCAGTCACACTGCTGGTGTTTGTGTAGCGGGTAACATATCCTGATGCTCCTGTTTATAGATCTGGTCTGTATGGTGTGGGCTCCAAACTGTAATCCACACAGTAATCCACGTGAGGTCCCACCAGACTGATATGTGCGTTTGTCCTGGTGTCCTCGTTTGTTAAGTTCTGCCTCAAGAACCCTAGCATGGATTTCGTATGTGTCGTTTTCGGCCGTTTCCAAAGGTCCATTATCATACTCTTTTTTTTTTATAGGCAATAGATGATTGAAGGTCGTCTTAATAAGTAGGTACTTCGTCGTGTCATATTCTAAAAGTAAGTGCCCTTTTAATTGGTAGTTGTGGACTTTCACTGTCTTGGATCTGGTGACACAGAGAACAACATATGTCTGAGGGTGAAACTCCATGCAGCATTTCTGTTCCCACTTTGCTAGCGTCAGCAGGCCTTTCTGGCAATCGTTATCTTTCTTCTTCTTTCTATAAACAATGAGGTCATCTGCAAATAGCCTAGTTTTAGAGATAAACCCTGTGGGACTCCGCTTAACACTGCTGCTCTGTCTGATGTAGAACCCTCTACAGTTGGTGTCTTTGGACAGAAAAGATTCAGTCATTTGATAGGTTCTCTCTCTGATGCCATAATGATTTAGTTCCTTAGACGTTGTTGTGGGATTCGGTCCATTTGTTTTGGAAAAGTTGTGAATGACCATATCTATCTGGATACCAATATCTATTGAAAAAGCAAGCTCGTGAAAACGGGTCACGAACTGTGCCTCACAGTTCCTTTTGCTTGAAAACCATAGTTGTCAGTGAGGATATTGAACTTGTCCACGTATTTCACGACATTGCTAACAACTATGCTCTCCAACATCTTACAGCATATGTAGCTGAGTGAGACTGGGCGATATTTGCTGGCTTCATATCTCTCTCCTTTCTTGAAAATGGCTTTGATGTTGGCTTGTCGCTGGGAGTATTCCCTTTTGATAGAGCTTTATTGAAAATGGTCGCTAGAAGTGGTGCGATTTCATTATGACATTATTTAAGGATTATGGATGAAATCTGATGAGCTTCTGATGCTTTCGTAGGTTGACGATGTTGATCAGTAGTTTTTCTGACGCCCTCAGTGGTTACTATGTCATTCATGGATGTATAAAGGGTCCCGTCTGGGTCAGGAACGGAATTATTATCCTCATGGGTGATGAGTGACTGATATTGGTTGTTCAGTATGTCCACCTTGTCGTTAGGGTTGTTGAAGAGACGTCCTATGCATTTATGTGGAGATATTCCGCTGGTGTCTTTTCTGATCGATTTTATGTATGCCATAATCCTTTCTGTTTACTTTGTCTTTTATCGTCTGCGTTCCCACCTTCAATTATGTTGTTGATATTGTCGAGAACATACTGAGAGTTTATCACTAGTACTTTCATGGGCAGGTCGTCTCTTTGCCGAGACAACAATGCTTGCCTTGGTTCTTTCAATCAAAATTTCAAGAAAGGGTCTCGTCGAGAACATACTGAGAATTTATCACTAGCACTTTCATGGGCAGGTCGTCTCTTTTCTCAGACAACAATGTTTGCCTTGTATGTGTCAATCAACATTTCAAGAAAGGGTCTCTTGTCGAAAACAGACTGAGAGTTTATCACGAGTACTTTCATGGGCAGGTCGTCTCTTTGTTTAGAGCTGCGGTGTATGAACTGTGATTCATTGATGCTAGCAAAACTTAGGTGCTAGATATGGCCCGAAAAGGATATATCGGTCTAGGTACTAGATGTGGATGAATATAATCTAGGCCTTTGCCTACCTACGGATGTTCGAGATTTTATTATCTTTATCATTTTAATATATATTTTTTGATAGCATTATTTATTTTATTATATGTCTAGTAACCTTTTTTTTTCATTTCGATCACCAAAGAAAGATAAAAATATCGGACAGGGAAAGCAGCATTCAAGGACGACAGTCAATCACAAAACACAAAAACAAACACGCAAACAGACAAACGAGAAGGCAAAAGTAATAATAAATGCAAACGACATGTTCATGGTGGTCGGTTTATTCGGGGTGGATAAAAGGTCAAAGGTTTGTGAGGGTCGGGATGTTCCATCCCTCTACAAACCTTACACAAAATACATTTACTATGCATCAAGTTTATAGAAGCAAATGTACAAAATAGGCTATTTATAAAAGAGGAATGACCAATGCATATTAAATTCAAAAACTGTATACATGGGGAGGTTTTCTGTTTCCTTACATTTATAGATGTAACATATTATATTCTGATTTAAAGCTATAGAAAGGTCACACTGCAGTCCAAGCGTGTTTTAAAAACTGGATGCCACTAGTAGAATGCCATAAAACCAAGCAACAACAACTAATGTTTTTTGAAGTTGTTAAATAATATATTAAGAATGATTAAGAGAATACCGTTTTACGCGATTTTATAAGTTTTTAAAAAGTTAGACATATTATTAAGTTTTTCTGAAACGCTGATTACATATTTGCTGATAAGAACATTTCCTATTTGTATATTGAAAAAAACGTTACGATAGTTTGACAGTATGCGTGAACAATACAGACAGATAGGAAAACTGTGAGAAGATAATTTGATTTACTGTCAGATGTGAGTGTTTTACTGAAAACCTAATTTGCTTTCGTCTCAGAAGTTTATCTTACTGTTTAATTTCTAGTTTCGCCAATTTATAATCATTAATTTGTTATTTACATTTGCGACAAAGGAGTATTTTATCAGTTGTATTAGTTATAGATAACATAATGCATACAGTGAAAGTTAAGTTATTAAATTTAAAAACAACAACACCACCACCAACAACAACAACTACATTGTCTGATCCTTGAAACGTGTACTGCGTACCAGAATTTACTCATTTGTGTATGCAAACAAAAAATGCGATCATCTTTATTTAGGCAACGAATACATAGAACATATATAGAGAATATTTGTTGGTTTGGAGTGAATATAGGATTTATTTTCATTTAGCACGAGTGAAAATATAAGTTTTCTCACTTCGAGATGAAAATGAATCCTTTATTCACGACAAACCAACAAATATTCTTTTTATTAATATATATCATGCAACACTACCAATTTTTTTCAAACATAAATTACGTTTCGTTCCGACAGTTCCCCTTTACTGTATTCGCGGATACATATAGTAACGCCAGTGCGTGAGGCGATTTACATATATTTAGTGCGCATAGAATATAGTTCTAAACTATGACACGAATTATGGCTGTAGAAGAAAGTAGTTCCATTTTTTCCGGCTGTGAGAATATAAGTTCTTATATTCTCACTGTGAAAATATAAACAATGAGTATATAAGATTTATTCTAACCTTACACTGCACAATTACACTGAGAAGTATATAATAAAAACTACTATGATCCCGATTCTGTATAAGTTTTCCAAATAAATGGAACGCAGGATACACTTGAAACAAAACAGAAACGTTAATGGTATGTTGCTACTTTTTCACGGATTAGGAACTGTGTGTTTATGCGTATGATATATTCTATGCGGGGTTGAGGCATTTCGGTCAGAAAATAAACATTATGACCGAAGTCTGGGCTGTGAGAGAGTTTCCGTTTTGTAATAAATACATTTGTGCATGAAAAACAATTTATGTCTAGAACGACCATTATAAGATGATATAGTGAAAACTACAGGACGAGGTTTGCTGAAGTGCATTCCGAATGATCTACTAGATCTATGTTTCTTTTAATCATCTGTTACATGTTGCATGGTTTATGTCCTGTATAATCAGATAACACAAAACAGAAACTTCATTGCTCAAACATGTAAATAAGGTCATGCTGAGTCAGTTCCCGTGATAATGGAACTTTACTTATCGTTGTTTAATTCGATTTTATATTGCATTTCTACAGTGTAACAAGATGGACAAAGTGGAGATAACTCACCAAGGGAGAATCAAGAATAAATAAATTTACAAGTTTATTTACAACAAGATGAACATTTATACAGATGAATATAAATGACAAAGTAGAAATAACAACGTTTTAACGCATTTTTAAATAAATTTCAATACAATGGAATCCCTATTCACTTAATTACACCTTAAACTGTTTGGTTTTAATCAGACTGAATATCTGTATTTATGATAGATACTGAGGGAAAAAAGTTTAGCAAGTTTTTGCTGCACCCCGGAAATAATACTTTTTTGGTTGTAAAATCAAGAAACTATAATATTGTATTAAACACACATCAATAACAGTCGAACATCTTAATGGCGTAACGAATAAATGAACAAAATGTCAGTATATCTTGCATACAGTATTATTTCATCTAACAAACTTGCTAAACCTTTTCCCCTCAGTATATGTATGCTATATCACAGCTATTTTATATTTATTTACTATATCTAGCTGAGTCCTTCTGGTACAGTTCAGTGTCAGGCACTAATACTTCCGCGAATTCACTTCCACGTTATATGCACCAATTTATACAGTCCCTACACGGGTATCTGACTGAACACACCATCCCTACAAATGTAATGTTCTTGGGACTTCTCAGACTGCACGTGGTGATAAGAAATCTATACTCGCACTGGTAAATACTTGCACATTTACTCATAATACACAGCCTGTAAAATCATAACTTTCTTAATACTTGATGGACTTTGATGAAATAAAAGCCAAAACAACTTATTCTTTATCAATTGAACGAAACTAATAGAATATCATTTAATATATATACGCATCGATTAAAAGTGATGTACTTGGCAAAAGTCTATCAGAATTCCTATTCATGGACCCATGATCCAAAGAAATATAAAAAGATCGGACAGGGAAAGTAGCATTCAAGGAGGACAGTAAACCACAAAACACAGAAACAAACACGCAAACAGACAAACAAGAAGGCAAAAGCAATAATAAATTCAAACGACATCACAAACACAGAAAGGGTTGACAATAGGGCTACCGCCTTGGAACGGTCAGTGGCAAAGTAGGCCACTGGGGGTTTTAACCGGTTCTAGGGTGCACCAAACCTCACACTTACCCTACTGTCATCCCATTAAAACAGGACAGTGTAAATAAAGAAATCCCCGCCATGATCTAATATCTAACCAACAAGGCAGCATCAATAGGCAATATAAGTAAAACACAAATATGCTGGTGTAAATATAATACAAAAAAACAATAGCCTAGAAAGCCACAATGAAGGTACTCAATGACTTTGCAGAAGCCAGAGCAGTAAGAGAATAAACCATTAAGGGCACGACAAGAAAGATCATGGACAAACATCAAACGCCACCGTCCGAATGGGCTTTAGGTAGGCGTCATCACAGGGGATCCACAGCCTGGCCGGTCATCGTACAATTAACGAGGAAAGCATAGTGGCGAACTGTAAAAGGGTCCACCACCAAGCATGCAGTACGTTGCAAAATGATAGGGTCATAACCTCTTTTGATAAACTTTTTAACAAGTTTAACAAAGATAGTATGAAAGTGATCATGACCTAGAATCTTACGAAGTTTATAAATCACATCACCATAGAAGTCAGGTTGTGATAGTCCTTGACGCAGAAGAGTCCTTAAATTACTTTTATATTTGGAAAGAAGATCAGGGTTACGATAATAAAAGTTTGCAAAGGTTTTACGAAGTTAATGGTAACGGTAACACTGATTGAGTAACTTTTTAGTTATACAAAGATTACAAATATTGAAGTCCTCAACTCGAGTACAAGCTCTAGAAAAAACGAATAAGTTGAGACACATATACCCCATAAAAAGTTGCTCGGGGAACATCCCCATCCAAGTGGGGATAATTTCTTGTCATAGATTTTGCTAATTATTTTACCATTTTCAATCGAGAGATCTAAATCAAGAAAAGAAGCGTTATTATCAGATATATTAGCTTTGTCAAGCTGAAGTTCTTTAGGATAAATATAATTAACCATAGTTGGAAAAAAAGGGTTGTCAATGTTCAATATGTCATCCAGATACCGAGAGGTATCATTAAAGGCTTCCATAACATCTGCCTGGGTATCTGGTGAAAGACTCAGCATGAAATCCCTTTCATAGCAAAATAAGAACAAATATGCGACAAGTGGTGCACAGTTCGTACCCATAGGGATACCAACAATTTGTCTATAAACGGTGGTTCCATACCTGACGAAAATATTATCTAATAGGAAGATGAGTGCTTCACAAACTTCAAAGTATTGGGTTCGATTGCAGCCATTGTGTCCCTGATCAAGACACTTTAGCTGCATTGCTTTGTACTGGTTCTACCCAGGAAGACATCGAGAGTGATTCAAATAAGTTCATAGAGCTTTCGTTACAATCGATGTAAAGTAAATAAGTTTAAACTTATTCAAAATCAGGGGAAATTAGGCCCAGACAAACACAGATAAAAACTCTAAGTACATATGCACTCATTTTGTTACATACGGTAACGTTAGAGAAAAACACTTGTTCTGATGCTTATTAAATAAAGGTTTCTTCTTTTCATTTGCATAACGTGCTTACAAATACCTACAGCATGCAGATCGAACGATTATTTGCCGAGATATGGACATATGAACACCAAGGAACATAAACATAACACATACAAAAACATAATTAGAAACACTTCAGGATGTATCTAGAATTGTATTGAACAACCAGAGCAGTTGCAGCCCAAGATAAAACAAGGTGAGCAATTACCAGAATGAATACCCTGTTTTGCACCGTTTACGGTCAAACATATCTTCTTGGAATGTGCAGAATTTGATCCTATGCGGCAAAGATACTACAATGTTAATACTATGAAAGAGTTATTGATACTATAGATTTTAGTCTTGTTTTAGATTTCCAGAAATAAATCAGATTTTATAAATCATTATAATATGTTCTTATTTATATTTACTGGGTTGTTTGCATTTGTTGATTTACGTGTACACATAGTGTATAGTAATACCATATCATGCGTTATTTGTAAATATTTTTATCTTTATGTATTTACATTTATTTTTAACTACTACTTCATTTCTTCATCTTTCATCAGGTTTTGCAAACAATATGACCACAATACTAAAGGGCCGTATCGTTTTCTGACCTAATTTTTCCTATTATTTTTTGCAAAGTGGTCAGGAAATCCGCCAGTCCCCTTTAATTTAAGAAGTTTATAGAACACATCTTCTTAGAATAACGGGTGTGATATTTCTGGTCGCAGATATGTTTTTAGATTGGTGTTGTACTTTTCCAGCAGGTTTTCTTTGAATCCCTTGACATCGTTATATGCCCGAATACGCTGGGAGATATACATCCCGTATGATGTAGTACAAGGTTTGTCCCCATCTTAAAGTCGATAGTTAACAATATCAAAGTTAAAGATGTGTCACTTATCATAGATTTTAGTATGTATATAATCATTTGAAATCGAGTGATGAAGATCAAGGAATGTTGCTATGGAATTCGAACTGTTGGATTTATTCAACATGAACTATGGTGGATAAATATTAGTGACCATATAAGCAAAGAACGGATTATCAATATTGAGTCATCCAGATACTAACAGATTATTACTCGCTTAATGCTGCCAAATCGAGTCTGTATGCTAAGGAATACTTTTTTACCTTTAACCTTTCATACAAAACTACATAATTTTGTTCAAAGTTTCCATTTTAGGGAGAAGGGGAGGGATTTAGTGGTTTCATGCCTACCAAACATGTTTCCATGCAGATTTACTTCTTAAAAACATGTTGAAAACATTCAACCCTTTGTGTTCATGCCAAAACACACTTCAATTACAAAAGCGTCGCAAACACATAATAGGCCGTGGGCTGATACCCAAATGTTGACATATTGGTACCACTCAAGCTGGCAAATTCTCATATGAATTCTCGGAAAGGTCAATGTCTTACACTTCTTTTAAGCCAGGATATTATTTTTAGTTCGGTAGCTTAATTAAGTGTGTAAAACTATTGTAATTTTTAAGAAAATATTCTAAATTGATATAAAAACGAATTAACTCCACCATTTATTTTTTGTGTATTTGATTGCATTCAAAATGTTTACGTAAGTCATTTAAACATATAACAGTTCAATAGTTAAACCCTTAGACACTTATAAAAACACATGTAAGCAAACATTTAACCATATTAATCATTAAACGCACATTATATCGAAAGAAGGCAAAGATAACCAAAGAAATTAGAATATATACATCCCTTTTAAGCAAACTATATGTTAATGTAGTTTTTTAGATTCTATATATACGAAACAAGGTGTTGCTATAAAGGGAGATAATAAAGTACACTTTCAAGTTTTTAATTAAAAATATTGAGCTTATATTAAAAAATGACTCACAGAAATGTTACAATTTAAAGTTCCATTTTATTTGTCTTTGTGTTACCTTGGTACATGTAGCATGGCAGATATGTAGGGATAACTTTGTCCGTAGTCTGTCTTTTTTCAACGTCTTCATCCGTCTGTCCGTCACGATTTAAGCTGCAACCTGAACTTGGTTATAATACATCTCCCAGGGAGAAAATGTGAGTTTCTAGCCGGTTGTAGCAGCATGGTGACCTGAATTTACAGGTCAAAGCCTCCTAAAATATGCGACTGCATTGTATCACTGTATAAGATATGGTTTCTGTAAGACCCTATATCTCATTTTTATATCACCTAGAAATATTATATTCGCATAGAGAACGTTTCAGGTTTTAACCGGAAAGACAGGATAGTCTTTATATATTTATTCCATGTGCGTTATTGCTCGTGTACATGTTTCAAACGGTAAAAACCTAATAAGGCTCATATGCATATCAATACATTTTAGGTAGGAAGCATAAAACCTTGCTTGTTGCTATTTTATACCGTTTCTACGCATCCTAAAATAACGTAGACAACACGCATGATTGCCTGACAAGCGTTTAATGGATTTTTCCAATCAGTTTTGTTGTAAGATATTGATATATGCATATATCGCATATCGGGACAATGTCTAATTGATGTTACTCGTATGTTATATTTCCTTACGCGTGGTCTAATATAAGATTTAGTAAATGTCAAACAAGTTCCCTTGATTGCATGGTTTCAATGCAAATAGTTTAAAATACTCGTTTATTAGTATCATACAAATGAAGTAATTTCTTGCAAAGAAAAGGATAAAAAAGGATATCTATTTTACAATCTTATATATAGATAGGTTATAAATAGAGTTTAATTAACATCTGATAACATCCTTCTGACGAGGGAACTTTTTTCCGTATCATGACAACAATGTTAATTAAACTACATATTATATATTCTGTGATGAATTTCTTTCGAATCGTCAATATCTTTACACCAGTTACACCAGTTTGCACGAGAACGCCAAGACGACGTTACGTCATACAAACAAAACAAGTGGAACCGGAACTCTTCGTTAATTTCCGTAGTCGGGTTTTCATAGTGGCGGAATATGACTACGAAGTCCGTAAAACAACCGGAACGCCTTTTGACGGAAAAGGCCGAGCAATGTTCCGTATTGCGAAATAACTCCCACTGGGAGATATTTCGCAGTAGAGCAAATGAGTAGATATAGCTTTTCTATTCCCAGTATTTTCTATACATATGTAATATACAACAAAAACTATCGGAGAACAGCGAAACTCCACTACTCGTGTTTTCAGAGACCATTAAAGTATACATTCGATATAGTCAAATAGTCAATTCTTAATATTATAGATACACGTATTAACTTTTTTAATGCTAACCCCTCTTTACTTCCTCCGAGGCCTAGGTTTTCCTTTCGTAATTTAAAATCGGGAATTCAGGAATTTCATAATAAATTTGTATTAGTTCCTGCAGATAAAGCAGCTAATAATGTAATTATTGTTTGACACCTACATTACGTCAATGTTTTGTCTCTGGAACTCGGCAGCACCAATTCGTATACTCCAGTTAATTGTACTGAGGATGATGTTGTTTCCGCACATATCACTAAGTGCACTACTTTCAAGGCTGGTGTAAACGATAAGCAAAATAAACTGCCTACTATGTACTGGATTCCTAAATTACGTAAAAATCCGTATAATGCTCGCTTTATTTCGAATTCCAGTGCCTGCACCACAACAAACATCTCCAAACTTTTAACTTCTTGTCTTATTGCCGTTAAAGATCACGTTAAACTATTTTGTGATAAAACTTATGAAAACTCTAATTTATTTTGATCTATATAAAATTCAGGAGACATTCTGGATAAAATTTTCAATAAAGTTCAAGTTTCATCAATAAGAACTTATGACTTCTCTACACTATATACAACCTTATCACATCACCTTATTAAAGACAAGCTAATTTTTCAAAAAACATTCGCTAGAGAAAATACTACATTTTTGGCATGTAATAATATTAAAACGTTTTTTACTAACGGCAGTTTAGACAATTATACTATGTGGACTTGCTATGAAGTTTGTGAAGCACTCATTTTCCTATTAGTATGGAACCACCGTTTATAGACAAATTGTTGGTATCCCTATGGGTACGAACTGTGCGCCTACTTTGCCACTGACCGTTCCAAGGCGGTAGCCCTATTGTCAACCCTTTTGTGTCTGTGATGTCGTTTGCTTTTATTATTACTTTTGCCTTCTTGTTTGTCTGTTTGCGTGTTTGTTTCTGTGTTTTGTGGTTGACTGTCCTAATTGAATACTGCTTTCCCTGTCCGATCGTTTTATATTTCTTTACATTTTCATCAATCATTCATCAGTCATGTGTTTTAAAAATGATCCGAATTAAGTTAATATATATGAACCACCACTATTTTATATGTTTCAACGTTAAACGCTTCTCCTACTGTTATTAAAAGTATATTTACTAACACAAATCCCCACATAGGCTACAGACAATCCATGGCCCACGCCATGACCCATTTGCTTGGTGCGTTACACTTTTCCATTTTAATTCTCCGACATACATCTATTTGTCTGTAGTTTGTAAATTAAGCACTCATTTAAGTTAATCATGCAAAACTTGGAATTATATACGATCGTGATTGTAACACTGTTTCGACCTAACGATTTAATTCCACTCCTGTACAAATAATCCATATTTCTATCTATCTGTGTATGCATCAGCATAATTTGACCTTTGAATACACCGTGTGTGAGCTATTTAGCACATCCTTTGGATACAACTGTTCAGTTCAATTGAGAATGTAGTTTCAGTGAATGTGTGGCATTATAATATGTTAATTTGTCCTTTGGGAGAAGTTGGGTTTATGGTTTGCGGCTGATTGGCTCTATACTTGGTGTTATTCTGTGTCGCCGCCATTTTGAATAGCCTCTGAAAGAATGAAATGCAGGTACCAACTTTCAAAACGGTCAAGAAAAATGAATGATCACGAAAAAATCAAACAAAATCAGAAAAGGTAGAATTGGTAATGATCTTCGACTCCTGACAATTTCAACAATATTTAAGAATATACAATTTTTGTGACCGTTTTGAAACAATAAAAGATAAACACTTTTTTTTTCGATCTTCGCATTTGTACGGTTATTTTCTGATCTCTATAAAACCTGTCAACACGATTGTTTGATGAATCTCCGACACTTATATGGTTTTCCTAATTGCACACGGTGAGGTAGCAATGAACAGTTTCTCTGAGTTTTTTACTTTGATAATGAGATCATATAATTACACATGGTTCAGTGAACAGTTTATCTGTGATTTAATATACGCTAATGCACAACCATCCCTTACATGTGAACAATTTTATTTTTGAGCTGATGTGTACTTCTAGCATGTCGTGCTACAAATGTGAATATGAAATCAATATGCAACGCACGTGAAGGATATGACCAGAACGAAGCGAGGTCGTCCACCTTGATTTAACATGTTTGGTTGGAAGAAACAAATGGGAAGAAAGTGTCTGTTAAGGAAGAACGGTCGTGACATGTTTAAATCTTCGTGATAACATTTTTATTTTCAACATTATTTTAACTCACGTGGCTTGATCTATTATTATGTCAAACATTTTCCACTGCACTAAACAAACGTTAGTGTGACTGTTAATAAATATTGATAATACAACACTAAACAAACGTTAGTGTGACTGTTAATGAATACTGATAATACTGCACTAAACAAACGTTAGTGTGACTGTTTATAAATACTGATAATACTGCACTAAACAAACGTTAGTGTGACTGTAAATAAATACTGATAATAATGCACTAAACAAACGTTAGTGTGACTGTTAATAATACTGATAATACTGCACTAAACAAACGTTAGTGTGACTGTTAATAAATACTGATAATACTGCACTAAACAAACGTAAGTGTGACTGTTAATAAATACTAATAATACTGCACTAAAGAAACGTTAGTGTGACTGTAAATAAATATTGATAATACTGCACTAAACAAACGTTAGTGTGACTGTTAATAAATACTGATAATACTGCATTAAACAAACGTTAGTGTGACTGTTAATAAATACTGATAATACTGCACTAAACAAACGTTAGTGTGACTGTTAATAAATACTGATAATACTGCACTAAACAAACGTGAGTGTGACTGTTAATAAATACTGATAATACTGCACTAAACAAACGTTAGTGTGACTGTTAATAAATACTGATAATACTGCACTAAACAATCGTTAGTGTGACTATAAATAAATACTGATAATACTGCAATAAACAACGTCCGTTAGTGTGACTGTTAATAAATACTGATAATACTACACTAAACAAACGGTAGTGTGACTGTAAATAAATACTGATAATACTGCACTAAACGAACGCTAGTGTGACTGTTAATAAATACGGATAATACTGCACTAAACAAACGTTATTGTGACTGTTAATAAATACTGATAATACTGCACTAAACAAATATTAGTGTGACTTTTGATAAATACTGATAATACTGCACTAACAAACGTTAGTGTGACTGTAAATAAATACTAATAATAATGCACTAAACAAACGTTATTGTGACTGCTAATAAATACTGATAATACTGCACTAAACATATGCTAGTGTGACTGTTAATAAATACTGATAATACTGCACTAAACAAATGCTAGTGTGACTGTTAATAAATACTGATAATACTGCACTAAACAAATGCTAGTGTGACTGTTAATAAATACTGATAATACTGCTCTAAACAAAATACTGATAATACTGCATTAAACTAACGTTAGTGTGACTGTTTATAAATACTGATAATACTGCACTAAACAAACGTTAGTGTGACTGTTAATAAATACTGATACTACTGCACTAAAAAAACGTTAGTGTGACTGTTTATAAATACTGATAATACTGCACTAAACAAACGTTAGTGTGACTGTTAATAAATACTGATACTACTGCACTAAACATATGCTAGTGTGACTGTTAATAAATACTGATAATACTGCACTAAACAAACGTTAGTGTGACTGTTAATAAATACTGATAATACTGCACTAAACAAACGTTAGTGTGACTGTTAATAAATACTGATAATACTGCACTAAACAAACGTTAGTGTGACTGTTTATAAATACTGATAATACTGCACTAAACAAACGTTAGTATGACTGTTAATAAATACTGATACTACTGCACTAAACAAATGCTAGTGTGACTGTTAATAAATACTGATAATACTGCACTAAACAAATGCTAGTGTGACTGTTAATAAATACTGATAATACTGCTCTAAACAAAATACTGATAATACTGCACTAAACAAACGTTAGTGTGACTGTTTATAAATACTGATAATACTGCACTAAACAAACGTTAGTGTGACTGTTTATAAATACTGATACTACTGCACTAAACAAATGCTAGTGTGACTGTTAATAAATACTGATAATACTGCACTAAACAAATGCTAGTGTGACTGTTAATAAATACTGATAATACTGCTCTAAACAAAATACTGATAATACTGCACTAAACAAACGTTAGTGTGACTGTTTATAAATACTGATAATACTGCACTAAACAAACGTTAGTGTGACTGTTAATAAATACTGATACTACTGCACTAAACAAATGCTAGTGTGACTGTTAATAAATACTGATAATACTGCACTAAACATATGCTAGTGTGACTGTTAATAAATACTGATAATACGGCACTAAACAAATGCTAGTGTGACTGTTAATAAATACTGATAATACTGCACTAAACAAATGCTAGTGTGACTGTTAATAAATACTGATAATACTGCACTAAACAAATGCTAGTGTGACTGTTAATAAATACTGATAATACTGCACTAAACAAATGCTAGTGTGACTGTTAATAAGTACTGATAATACTGCTCTAAACAAACGTTAGTGTGACTGTTAATAAATACTGATACTACTGCACTAAACAAATGCTAGTGTGACTGTTAATAAATACTGATAATACTGCACTAAACAAACGTTAGTGTGACTGTTAATAAATACTGATACTACTGCACTAAACAAATGCTAGTGTGACTGTTAATAAATACTGATAATACTGCACTAAACATATGCTAGTGTGACTGTTAATAAATACTGATAATACTGCACTAAACAAATGCTAGTGTGACTGTTAATAAATACTGATAATACTGCACTAAACAAATGCTAGTGTGACTGTTAATAAATACTGATAATACTGCACTAAACATATGCTAGTGTGACTGTTAATAAATACTGATAATACTGCACTAAACAAATGCTAGTGTGACTGTTAATAAATACTGATAATACTGCTCTAAACAAAATACTGATAATACTGCACTAAACAAACGTTAGTGTGACTGTTTATAAATACTGATAATACTGCACTAAACAAACGTTAGTGTGACTGTTAATAAATACTGATACTACTGCACTAAACAAACGTTAGTGTGACTGTTTATAAATACTGATAATACTGCACTAAACAAACGTTAGCGTGACTGTTAATAAATACTGATAATACTGCACTAAACAAACGTTAGTGTGACTGTTTATAAATACTGATAATACTGCACTAAACAAACGTTAGTGTGACTGTTAATAAATACTGATACTACTGCACTAAACAAACGTTAGTGTGACTGTTTATAAATACTGATAATACTGCACTAAACAAACGTTAGTGTGACTGTTAATAAATACTGATAATACTGCACTAAACAAACGTTAGTGTGACTGTAAATAAATACTAATAATGCTGCACTTAACAAACTTTATTGTGACTGTTAATAAATACTGATAATACTGCACTAAACAAACGTTATTGTGATTGTTAATAAATACTGATAATACTGCACTAAACAAATGCTAGTGTGACTGTTAATAAATACTGATAATACTGCACTTAACAAAATACTGATAATACTGCACTAAACAAACGTTAGTGTGACTGTTAATAAATACTGATAATACTGCACTAAACAAAATACTGATAATACTGCACTAAACAAACGGTAGTGTGTCTGTAAATAAATACTGATACTACTGCACTAAACAAACGTTAGTGTGACTGTTAATACATACTGATAAGTGAAATCCTTCGGAGGCGACAAACACAACCATGCAAATAAAGTAGAGGTCTCGGTTTTATTGAGTCTGTTTATGAGACGTAATGTAAGAAGCCACAACTCTCACGCCCGCTAGTACCGGCTTAAGCGGTATTCTACTTCAAAGACACATACATTGGGACCGTTGATCCCAAAGGACCAGTAAAAGTAACACTTATTGATTCGTAGTAGACATTTTTCAGCCGCCACACTGCATACAGTGCAATATTATTATATTGCATAACTATATGTGATGGATGATTGGTTCGTGATAGTTGTCAATATTGTGTCTAACTTGAAAACCGAGTCTAATAGAAACAAACTGATATATGTAAACGACTTAATATAATGGCTTAGGTGCCCACGAGTCGGGGATTTAACCATTCGGATGATACTTCAAGCTTTTGAGCGTGTCTGAATCATGTGAATTATAGAGATAAGTGATATTTAAAAAATAACCGGGACCAAGATCTGACTGCATTTTGCCAATGTGTGAAATATCGAGATTGAATATTTTAGAGAGCCAGCATATTGTGATTGTTGTAGCATCTTGATAAGCCACCCCAGAGATATGCTCTCATTGTCCGGCACAAAGATAAGTTATGACTATTTGCTGGCTTGTGGTAGACTGAATTTGAAAGGACATTTAAGTTTCATTTAAAGAAGGATAGAAATATCGGACAGGGAACGCAGCATTCAAGGACGACAGTCAACCACAAAACACAAAAACAAACACGCAAACAGACAAACGAAAAGGCAAAATTAATAAAAAATGCAAACGACATCACAAACACAAAAGGGTTGACAATAGGGCTACCGCCTTGGAACGGTCAGGGGCAAAGTAGGCCACTGGGGGTTTAAACCGGTGATAGGGTGCACCAAACCTCACACTTACCCTACTGTCATCCCATTAAAACAGGACAGTGAAAATAAAGAAATCCCCGCCATGATCTAATCTCTAACCAACAAGGCAGCATCAAGTTTCACAAGTATACTACATTATAAAGAAGTCAGTCTACAGTTCTACACTCGTGTTAAATACTGCATCTTATTAGAGCAAAGCAAGTTATGTGTATTATATATTAAGACATTATTTCTTTTGAAAATTGGTACTCAGATAAACTTCGGAAAAGTAAATTCCGAGATTCGGTCAAAAGTTGACTTAAATATGCAATGAAGTTATACTGACGTGTTCATATTGACGTGTTATAAAATCATTGTACTGGAACTTCTATTTTGCCTGCTCTTTAGGGATTGGTGCAATCTACAATTCATGTCGCAGGATGTTTGTCATGTGATGTAAACATTATAGTATATTTGTTTCATTGTGAAAATTCCCACGATGACACACGTGCTTCCGCATATAAATATTGCTGTCCTAAAGTCGCGCAATCGTATTACTCGGAAGAACTCATGCATATATATCAATACAAATCGAATAACCTATAATGACTTTATTATCAAATCAGGTTATTTATTTCATTATGTTTTATATTTTTATATATCTCTCATTTTCAATGACACAGATCAAAATCTAGACCAACGATCAATCGAAAGTGCACGTTTTCTCGGCAAGCCACAACATTTAAGCAAAATATCTCTTAAAACTCCGTTAAATATTGGATGGCAATTTATATTATCAGGTAACAGTACGCTATTGCAAAAGACAGTCTGACGGGCAGAATAAATATACAGAAAGTTCCATGTCTAATGCATATTCCTAAGTTGTATCTGTGCAGCAGTGTAAGAAAAAGAAAGCATTGAGTTTCTGTTTGTATGTCAGATGGAAAAGCATTAAACAGTAAGTCTAGGGAAAATTCAATAGTGGTCTATGACCATTTGAGTAAATCAATAGTACATTTAATTTTGACAAAGTCGTCGAGTGACAAATACCTGTACATACACTAGTCTACTGTCCTATAATATGTTACAAACATTCGTATGAAGTAATATAATAACAGGATCACTACTAGCGAAATTGTTCTGGAAACGTGCTTTTGAAATGCCCTATCTCCATGTTTAAAGCCTAAATCCTACTGATCAGGCATGTTAACTCGATGTGATACAGAGTTGAAGAACATGCTACACTAGATATCAACTTAACACATTCTATGTGAGTGATGTTCTCTTATTGCTTTCTGCATTTCCCATTGCATTTGCATGTACATTGTTAGATCCGTGCACTGACGAAATTTCCAACAGATGATTAAGCGTTAACTCTGTTACTATGAGAAATAATGTTCTTAACATGACAGGGTAAACTTTCACAACTTCCGGCACAACATCAGAAACAGAACAAGCATGAAGTATAACTTCCTTGTATCCAATATTTCGCTCGAAATCAATGTAGTTGGAAAGTTTTGTTAATACAAGGCTAAAGGCTTCGAATTTTACATTAAAATGTCAAGTGTACAGTATGCTGTATAAACACTTTCACTGTCATTTTGTCAGTAGTGTGTGATTGTGTGGGAATCATGTCATTTGTACAAGGCGTGGTCATCCATTGTGTCAACACTATAAAGTTGAGCATTTAGCTACTTGCTACAAGTGGACACAATCGTGATATGTCATGTATGCATAAAACGGACACTCATACGTTTTATTATGTCTTATCCCTTTTTATCGAATGCAAGTTCTTGCAGTAATTTTATGTGAAAATGACGGGTTGGTTTAATTGTTAATTGGTCTAAAAACACAATAATGTTTATGTTTGTAGAAATACAAATATTTAAATATATAAATAGAAAACCATCAATGATGCTAAATCTAATAATTTATTAACCAATAGTTAACAAAAGAGTATGAGTAAGAATAGACCTTTGAAACGGCCGAACACGACACATACGAACTATTGCAGTCTTGGTTTGATTGGGACTTTTCGTGAACGGTAGTGAAATATGCTAGATACCGCTCACGCCCTCTAGCCCCGGGTTTTTGCAGAACTCCAATATTCATAAAATCAATAGTACATAATTTTAACCATCGCGAAGATGTCATGCATATGGCGGTGTACATATAGATCTTTGCTTCCCCCATGTCCGGCGACGTATAAGATGACCACATTTGTGTTTTTTAAGATAATAAGAAACAACGTTTTGATGTATCTGAAGAGTGATAAAACGAGTGAAACTTCGTAATGCCGTTAATGTCGTGCAAACGAAGTGGTTCCTTTCACAACTGAACAATAAAATCTTCACTACTGTTGTTTCTGAACAAGGTTGTTAAGTATGCAAACAATTATTTTTAATATGCAATACAGTTCGTGTGTTTGTTTATAAATTTGCAAATTCAAAACGTTCAAATTATTTGAATATTAAGTTGAATAATTATATTTGTATACGAACCAACCTATCTCTTAGCAATGGCTAGCAAACTGATCGGCATCCTATAATATATGGATTTATTTTGGTCATTCGTACCGGGTTTAAAAAACACAACCCCTTCTGAAAACAAAATAACCAGTTTGTATCAGTTCATTTCATTTATATTCATTAGTCTATTCCTTAACACACGTTAGACATTATCATATTCCTTAGAAAACCAACATTATTACAGGTATTATAGTAGTTTGTTACTTGATCGCACGCTGTCAATCAATAATTCCCAAATGTATAATTTTGTTTTAATAACAGACATTTTGCCCCGTGCATTATTGAAAATAATATTAGTTCACCTTAAATAAATGTTCTGTGCTGTGCATTTATTTGTTAAAATGAGTTTATTATATCATTTCTATATCGGATCCATTTCTTTGAGTTTGTGCTTTGGGTGACATTAATAATACATGAAAGAAGTAATTTCCAATTTCATTAAATCATTCGGTTGGTTACATGCTTATTTACATTATAGTTTGCAAGAACTTAGACAGTAAAACGTATCGCCACGACGATAAAACATTTGAATTTGCTTGCAGTATGTCTCATAGGCGTATGTTTATTTCTGATTATGTCTGTGTTAACATACCGAATTAATTTGTTGAATTATGTTGCCGATTCACGAGGATAGGATACCATACCATACTCAAAATAGACTGGTTAAAAAACAGATGGCAAACGCGGCTGTAGCAAGAGTGATTTGCTTGAAGGGATGTGGTGCTCACAACGGAGTGAACAGAAACATGTGTAAGAGAGGAAACACCCGCCTGTACAAGACGGCGACTCTGTATGGTCAAGAGGCAGAATATATCTTAAACAAAGGAATTCAAATACCAGTTACAGTACATGTACGTTGTTGCAGATGGGTAATCAAATAATAATACCGCTGGAGGCAAAGAATGTTACTAATTAAACGACAGACATCCGAACCAGAAGTTAGAGTCCGGGTATTAGTGCGATGTGTATGTATGTAAAAAGAAAGATGAAATAGCGGTGACAAATGAGAACAATATCAGTATTTCGTGATATGAAAACACACATATTGATATTACTGTTTTTCAGAGTCCAACGAGAGCAAGGGGAAGTACTGATTTGAATTTTGTGAAGCAAAATGTGATAGCCTTTCACGTCTGTCCTATGCCACTTCCTCCAAAGCGCCAAATGCTAGACTTTAGATCGAAATACGAGGTCCACGAGGTCTACGAGGTGAATCCGTTTCAGAAACGTGAAGTTCCAAATCAGATGCCGAGAGTAATACGATTATTGCCAGAGGGAGAAGCAATATTGTAATAAATCCTAACACAACAGATGATAGTTACCCACGTCATGGTGTAGAAGAACAAACGCTTCTAATACATACAGAAGTGCTACTGTGACCAACCCAGATTTCATGTAAATAGAACGTATCCCCAATGTTAGTCCGCATCATAATTCTACGCAGCTTATTTATTTTTAAAGAGATTGTTCAACTCTGACTCTTGGGTTCTCCCCAAGTTCTCGTTGTCCACCCACATCCAAAAGTAGATATATAAATCGAACAGGAAAAGTAACATTTAATTACGACAGTCAAACACAAACATACACAGAAATGAAGACAAACTTTCAAGATGAATAAAAAGCATGATTATACATCACAAACACAAAAGCGTTGACAATAGGACTAACGCATTGGAACGGTCAAGGGAAAAAAGCCTCTGGGGATTTAAACCGGGTTCTAGGGTGAACCACACCTCACTCTTACCATATTGTCATCCCAGTAAACGGACAGGGTAAATAAAGATATCCCAGCCGGCAAATAATCTCTAACAAATAAGGCAACATTAATAGGCACTATAAGTAAAACACAAAAATGATCATGTATATATACTATAAAAAAACGAAAGTCCGCGCTAACAATGTGATCCTTGTCATTTGTGTAATCTGCGTAGCGTGTTTGGTAATCGATGCAAAATAAAAACGTGTACCTTATAGACTATCCATAATCTATCGCCTTCCTTATACTATTACACGATTAACCTGATCTACAAACAGGCGTGTAAAAGACATAATGGCGACCGAAACTAATTGTCTTCCCGTAGATGGCTAACCTAGGCTAAACTGCAAACGGCATCGGTCTTTTGTTGATAATATATTGAAAATATTTTGAATCCAAATAGACTATATAGTGTAAATACATCCGTATAGAAAACTACAAATTTAAAGTAATCTACAACACGATTAACATAGAGCAATAGTACAATAAAAATATCACTATATATTCTATCGTTATAACTAATTTGCAATACATCACAATCCTGGGCTCAAATTTGGAGACAGCAAAAATACATAGGCACTGAACCCGTAGGGTTAGTAAACCTGTCGTATGCAAACATGTGATTAAACATAAAACATAAGTCTGTAATCGCCGTTCTGATAATACTACCATTACGCTTTGTCCATCAACACTCGCAAAATGAAGCACTTGATGTTATTAATGAACTGTCTAGCCAAACAATATCCAGAAGAACACCCAAGATAACAATAACACTGTTTTTAAATTTCTTCAATATACCATTAAAAGCTTTGGGCGACATTAATGGGAAACTTAAATCTTCCTAGTCGATAAAGACCGTGTTTGTCCTTGTTATTAAAGTACAACCGTCAAGACAGATAAAACTATCAGACAGGGAAAGCAGCATTCAAGGACGACAGTAAACCACAAAACACAAAAACAAACACGCAAACAGACAAACGAGAAGGCAAAAGTAATAAAAAATGCAAGCGACATCACAAACACAAAAGGGTGGACAATAGGGCTACCGCCTTGGAACGGTCAGTGGCAACAAAGGCCACTGGGGGTTTAAACCGGTTCTAGGGTGCACCAAACCTCACACTTACCCTACTGTCATCCCATTAAAACAGGACAGTGTAAATAAAGAAATCCCCGCCATGATCTAATCTCTAACCAACAAGGCAGCATCAATAGGCAATATAAGTAAAACACAAGTTAATTTTGTTAACAGTTGACCTTATCGTTAGCTATTTTCGAATTTGATTGTCTTAAACATGTTTTTAATATAAATATATTTAAATAGAATACCAGTACTTGCGTTAAAGGGTATGCGTTAGGCTTTTCTGTGAGGTTTCAGGGTGAGACTTAAAAATGATGAATAATGATGTTTTGTATTATGTTTTGTTCAAACATAATACATGAGGTTAAAACATGACCCCATATTTACACAGAAATTACTGAAAGAGGTGTGAAACCAAAAAGTTAACACTGTCTTTATAATAACTTTAAACGCGGACTTTAAAATTACTGCAATAGGCGTGAAACCAAAAACGTGGTCTTTAGAATAACTCTAAACGCGGACTTATAAATTACTGCAATAGGCGTGGAACCAAAAACGTGGTCTTTAGAATAACTCTAAACGCGGACTTATAAATTACTGCAATAGGCGTGAAACCAAAAACGTGGTATTTAGAATAACTCTAAACTCGGACTTATAAATTACTGCAATAGGCGTGGGACCAAAAACGTGGTCTTTAGACTAACTCTAAACGCGGACTTATAAATTACTGCAATAGGCGTGTAACCAAAAAGGTGGTATTTAGAATAACTCTAAACGCGGACTTATAAATTACTGCAATAGGCGTGAAACCAAAAACGTGGTCTTTGGAGTAACTCTATACGCGGACTTCTAAATTACTGCAATAGGCGTGGAACCAAAAACGTGGTCTTTAAAATTATTGGAAGAAGCTTGAAATCAGAAAACATGGTCAAACTGAGAATTACTGTATCCTGGAACAGTGCCCCGTCAATAAATTTTAGTAATATTTATCGAAACGCATTGCTGACTACAGCAAAGCTGAAGATCATCCATACTAAACGCTCTTACATGAACAATTTGGAACCAAGAGATACAAGCTGTGTAACACAGGGTAGAATCAAAGTATTTCAGCAACTCAGATGATGCAGATTACGAAAAAATATAATAAAATCGATCATTACCGAACAGAAACCATAGTCGCTAACAATGACTACATTTCCGGAGTTAGCACGCGGTGTCAGACCAGTGAAATTCGGCCCATTGAACGCAATGCAAAATATGCTATTTTTCGAGATTAGTCACAATTGCCTTGTGTTTGTGATGTCGTTTACTTTTATTATTACTTTTGCCTTCTTGTTAGTCTGTTTCCATGTTTGTTTCTGTGTTTTGTGGTTGACTGTCCTCCTTGAATGCTACTTTCCCTGTCCGATCTTTTTATATTTCTTGGAACGGTCAGTGGCAAAAAATGCCACTGGGATTTAAACCAGGTTCTAGGGTGCACCAAACTTCACTCTTACCCTATTGTCATCCCAATAAACGAGAGTGTAAATAAAGATATCCCCGCCAGGTTATAATCTCTAACAAACAAGACAGCACTAATGGGCAATATAAGTAAACACATAAATGATCATGTATATATAATATCAAAAACAAAAGCCTAGAAAGCCACAAAGTAAGTACTCATTGACTTGACAGATGCAAGAGCAACAAGTGAAAAAACTCATAAGGGTACGACAAGACAAGATTAAAGACAAACAACAAACGCTACCGTCCTATAAGTATTTAGGTAGACGTCGTCATAGGGTCCACAATCTATCAGGTCATCGCACTATCAACGAGGAAAGCATAGTGGCGAACTGTAAATGGGTCAACCACTAAACATGAAGTACGTTGCAAAATTATAGGGTCATAACCTCTTTTGATAAACTTTTTTAAGTTTAATAAAGATTGTATGAAAATGATGATTACCAAGGATCTTACGAAGTTTGTAAATCACAAAACTACATTCTCTACCTACCCTCTGTCCTCATACTCTCCAAATGAAAATAGTCATGACACGCACAGTAATATGCTTACTATTTAAGACAACAGGCATACTACTTTAACATCAGGTTAGATTTAACACTGAAATAAAAACTAATCTTTGCATTTTTCCATGGAACTACTTTAGTATCCTACGACCCGGAAGTACTTCCTGACTGGTCTGACACCACACACTGTTGTTTACAATCTCTACCGAGAGTACACTCGTTCCTCAATTGACTCTGTCAACGTCAAAAGAAGTATGGCGAACGGTTAGGTCACGTGATTATTCAAAAAAGTTATGACGATGTTTATAATAAATCCTTTTGTGTGATCTGCAAAGATAAAATATAGACCTATATTAAATAATTTGAATTCTTATTTCTATGAGTTAATTCTTTTCTGTAATTTTCTGCTATAAAGCTTCACTTTGAAATATTTACATATGCGTATCGATTGTGGATAGTAAATAGTCCCGATTAAAACTGAATTTATTTCATACATGATTTCAAATATTGCACCATCTAATTTGCAGACACAGGAAATAAATAAGTTTCATGCAAACATATTCCAATTTAACAGGTTTTACCAAAATCTTGTAATTTAGTAGTTAGCAGAGATATATGTGAGTGCAAGGAACGATAACTCTTCGTGGAGATCGTGTTGTTTAATGTAATTCCTCTTCTTCGATTGGTTCACTGCGACCACATGGGATAAGACTGCGAGGATATCTAGCAAGTGTCTCTTTGTCACAGGATGACCCTAGTGGTTGGGGCTAACTCAGGAAAGAATCAATGACGGTGAATGCATTTACATAAGTTTAATGCAACTTTTAAAATATGTTAAATATATATATAATTATCTAAAAAAAACACAAGCGAATACACAAATGAACTATGAAAAGAATGTTCTCATGAACGTTTAAGACGTTCTTAGTATTGTAACAAATACTGAATGTATACGACACTAAAGTGTTGTTAAAGTTATAACAATGTTGATCTATGATCTAGCGCGATAACTGTGATGCGCGAGAGCTCATGAAGATGATGATGCGCGAATCCAATGGGTGATTGTCATCAAATGCCTTCTATAAGGGTTGATGACGCGATATGTAAGATAATTAACCTCCACTACGGTTGTGGGTGATGTTCCTCCAGTGAGGACTGATAACGGGCCCACCTTGTGTCCCGGGGTTTGTCGCTACTAAAACCTGGTCATGCTGCGCAGGTACGGGGACCGTCTCCACCGCTCTTTACGTTAATCGTGGAAGCTTAGCTCCACTCCAACCCTGGATGGCTTATCTCCAACCCTGGATGGCTTAGGCTGTAATTATACATACGTTTTAAATGTCGGTTGACAAACATAACTATCTTGCATAATTATCATTACCCAAACAAATCTTTATTCAATAAATAAATGTAAGCTGTACTAATGATGAGTAGCAATGTATGCATATTCTACAACGCCATGTATACGCCATGTACGTCGCTGTTAATCAATGCTCCTAATACATGTAATATAAAACATTATCCGATCACTCGTATATTACACTCACTGAGTTATGCATGCACGCATGTCAACTAATGACCACATTATACAACGCTATGCATACGCGTCGAACATTTATCCTAGTCACTCATCTCATTGTTAACTAATGTTAACAATCGTGTATTACAATCACTGAGTTATACGCCAACGTTAACTAATGCACCTATTATCCAATGTTATCAAATTAATATTGTTTTACAATTAATGATCAATTTCAATAATTACACCTAATAAAGTAACTTTAAAATCATATGCTAGTCTAAAGTTAATGTTTGAGAAACATCCAAGCTACATTGTAACTGGAGTGTCGTAACCGCCAACCAAGATGGCGCCGCCCACTGAATACAAATGTACGATACAAGCTTAATAAAATAAATACTGACCACATATTGCCTGTGAATTTCGCCGTCCAACTTCTGTTCCAACAAAAGCAACTATCAAGCGATCCCCGGCCAGAACTAGAAGACAATGGGTTTTATAGCAAACGTTACGCCCAAACATTATTTCCCCCGTTCAGTCCGTGACTAAATTCACAGTATTAAAATATACACGAGAGACCCCTTACACAATTTTGCCGTTTAAGGAAGATAGACCTATACGTTTACCTGCATTAGCACAAAACTAAACTTATTACACGGCCTCTCTGGCGGCCACTTAAAATGTGCACGCTTTGACGTGTTACATGATTATATCATGGATATTGTGAATTTGTTTCAACTCAACAATAGATTAGGGTGTAACTAACAACTTACAAGAGCTATGTACGACCAATACGCTCTACCCGTGACATTTTGTGACAACATCTCCCCACTTAAAGAAAGTGCTACACTTTTTAAAATTCAACAAAATGCTTACTTAAACAATTAATTAGTCTTAGCAAAAGACACGGTTGCATAATAAGCAACATTAAAATTTCAACAATATTCTACAATTTTACACTACACTGTCGTAACATAAACTACTACAGTACTAAACCTGTCATTATGTGCGGCGACTTAAATAGTCTGCCCCAATACTGTCCTTTCCTCGGATCGCTTTAATTTTCATCCGGTAAGGCTGCAGAGTCAGTGCGGACCTCATTAACCTACTGTTAGCTACCTTTGCTTTGTTCATGTAAGCTAACGGGTGGTGGTCAGTCTCCAAGACAAATTCCTTAACAAAAACATATCGGTGGAATTTACTGACACCCCACACTACTGCAAGACACTCCCTTTCGATAACAGAGTAGTTACATTCCCGGGGTAGTAGTTTCCGACTTGCGTAAGCCACGAGAAGACTACACCCATCTTGCTCTTGCAGTAGGACTGCACCCACCCCGATATCGGAGGCATCCGTCTTGAGGATAAACTCCTGGTCAAGTTCAGGTAATTTTAGTATTGGGGTTTTGACCAGACTCCCCTTTAAAGAGACAAAAGCTCGCTCCTGGCTTTCCCCCGAAGTTATACTATTGGGTTGACCTTTCTTTGTCAAGTCGCAAAAAGGTGCAGCTATAGCCGAAACGTTTGGGATGAACTTCCTGTAAAAACCCGCCAACCCTAAAAATGACCTAACTTGTTTCTTTGTCTCGGGTTTTGGTGCTTCCTGAATTGCCTTAACCTTGTCGGGGTTGGGTTTCAATTTCTGGTCCCTCCCGACAACATGACCCAGACACTCTATATCCTATGTGACACTTGCTAGGTTTTGCAGTCGGTTCCAACAGATTACGTAGAGCCTTCATATGGTCTTTAAATGTTGTTGTAAACACCAGGATGTCATCTACAAAACTGTCTGTGTTGGACAAATCCTTCAGGACTTTCCTCATCAACCTACAGAATGTTGCGTTTACGAGACCAAAGGGCATGACCTTGAACTTAAAAAGTCCTTGCGAAGTTTTGGAGGAGGTCATCTCTTTAGCTTGGTCTGAAAGCTGGACTTGCCAATAACCTTTACTGAGGTCTAACTTGGAGAAATACGAATATCCCGCAAGTTTAGAGAATACCTCCTCAATATTAGGCATTGGCTCTGCATCAAAGATGGTCCGTTTATTTAGCTGTCTAAAATCGATGCAGAATCGAATTGACCCATCCTTCTTCTTAATAAGTACAACTGGGGATGAAAATAGGGCGTTTGAAGGTTCGATGACACCCAATTTCAACATGTCTTTCACCCCTCATCAACAACTTGAGGAACTCCGATGACTACGTAACACCGATAAGGAGAACTGAGTTATTTTCCAAATCATTTATCCCTTCGTCATTAAGTCTTTGGAATAATCTACCTACACATGTTGGTGAATTAGTATCTTTAAAGGCATTTAAATGTTGTCTCCTCAACACAATGTTTAAGCGTCCCACTGTCATGTCGTTTTATTTATGCGGCTCACGATCACTTTCTGTAATTCATGCTCGCATTCGAAACTTATGCAGCAACCTTAATGGTGATTTGTATTTGAACCATTTACGATTATCACCAACATGCGACTGTGGACAAGACAAAGAAGATGCTGAACATTTCTTTTTAAATGTTGTCGATTTACTGAACAGAGGCGTGACCTGTTTATATCAACCAGACTGTTCCATCCGTTGAACGTTGACAAATTGTGTATTGGCAATACAGATTTTAGTGATAAAGAAAATGAAATTGTTTTTCTAGCTGTGCAAACATATATAAAAGACACGAGGCGTTTTAACTAGTGTATTAAAACAACTCAGCAGTGTGTTTGTACTGACCCTATGTACTCTTATTAAAACATATTCTGTTTTCTTCTCCTCCTTCTTTTCTTTTTTCTTTTTCTTTTCTTTCACCCAACTATTGTGACAACTGTTTACGTCTACATTTGTAAACTTTAGTTCATTTAGTTTCTGTATTCATTGTTACTTAATATGTTTTCAATAGCCTTAACATTAAAATTGTTCTTTGTAATTTAAATTGTATTGGGAAGGACCGTAACTAATGTTATAAGAACTTGTGGCCCGACCCATTTGCATACTTTGTTAAAAAAATGCAATAAAATATGACTGATCGGGAGTGAATTGGAATGGGATACCCCTTAATTCTAATTGGTTCCCCTGATGTGAGTACAATATCATGTTGTACTCCATCTGTCTGCCCCGGGTTTTCGGACAAGACATCACTGAACTCCGAGAGTAAACTACCCATCTCTCGTTGCTGCTCTATACTAAGCATGTTCGATATGTCTCCATCGGCTGCTGTCTCCTTACCTACACTAGTGGGAAAATACATGGGACTAGTGTCCTCACTACTGTCTTCCTCACTATCCTCAATAACTGCAACATTAATTACCGTTAATACCCCTTGTTGCACATTATCGGTTCTACTGATATACTCTTTCAGCATATTCGCATGAAAGGTCTTTAACTTTCCGTTTATCTCGATACGATAATCCATAGTGTTCTCTATCCTTCTAACGTAAAACGGACCTTTCCATTGTAATAACAACTTGTTATTGTCGGTAGGGAGTAACAGTAACACCTGTTCATCTATCCTAAATTTCCTAGCTCTAGCTTTCTGGTCATAGTACCGTTTATACTTGGCCTTAACTAACTGATTTGAGCTATCTTACAAGTCTCCTCTAGTTTAGTTTCTCCTTCAGATCTAAAACATACTGATATGTAGTCTTAACCTCATCACTATCTACTTCACCTGCCCATATCTCTCTAAGAATCCTCATGGGACCTCTAACTGATCTACCGTACAATAACTCAAACGGAGAAGATCCTAAACTCTCTTGTGGAACCTCTCTAAATGCAAACAATAAAGCATTGAGATACTTGTCCCAATCTTTGGGTCTCTCTGTACACATACGCCGTAACATTTGCTTTAACGTCCCGTTAAATCGTTTGACTAACCCGTTACACATAGGGTGATACGGTGTTGTCGTGATTTGACGCAAAGACAATAACCTGCTTACTTCAGCCATAAGTTCTGACGTAAACTGTGACCCACAATCAGTCAGCATTTCCTCTGGTACACCTAGCCTACTGAACATATCAACTAATGCCTCAGCTACTCTCTCAGTTTCAACTGAGGGCAATGCTACTGCCTCTGGATACCTAGTTGCATAGTCTACCTTGGTTAAAATGTACCTATTTTTACTATCCGACATTGGAAAAATTGGTCCAACTATGTCTACGGCTACCCGCTTAAATGGTGTATCTATCAGTGGCATCTGACCTAAATGTACTTTGGTCACTACAATACCTAGTCACATCTCCACTAACGCCTGGCCAATAAAATTCTGCCAATACTCTATCTGATGTTTTTTTTACACCTAAATGACCTCCCATAATCGACTCATGAGCTACCTTAAGCACTGTCGTTCTATACTGGGTAGGTACCACTAATTGGTGAAACTGTCTACCACCACTATCTTCAAATTCTCTGTACAATAATCTATTCTTATTTACAAACTTACAACTACCAGACCCTTTACACTTCTTCACTACACCATCATTTGCCTTCACTTTACAAGGCTCTAACGACTCGTCTTGAGTTTGTGCTTCTATAAACTCCGCTTTAGATATGTCACCTACGGCTGCAGGAACCCTTTATTTTCTCTAAGCCTGAGTTTGCTTCTGAACCTGCGCTCTAGTCTCTACTGCATTGCTTATGCTACTCCTAAAATCGGACAATACCGGAAGTGCTGAACCTTCTATGTTCCCTATCGTTAAATCAAACATCGGGTCGTCAATACATAGTGCTTCTGTAGTCCCTTTCACGAAAGGTGTATCTTCATCTATTCTCGCTATTGACACGTGCTCTACCGACTTATTTAACAACATACACGGTGACTGTTTACCTACCAACTGGTCATCCGTAACTAAACTACGCCTAACTACCACTCCTGTACAACCCGTATCCCTCATTACAATTACGTCCGTGCCATTCACTCTACCATCTGCCGTTGGAGATTTGCATACGGAAAAAGACATGTTCCGTTCTTCGCCATTACGCCATCCGCTTTAACACAACAGCTACTACTCTCGGTTTTAATAACCGGACTATTACTACCTCTGCCTCTACCTCTACCTCGGTTTTGACCACCTCTACCTCTACCGAAATTCCATGGGTTGTTAAAACCTTGGTTCTGACTCCCACATTGTTGTCCACTCTACTATTGTCACTAAAATTGTCTACGACAGCGGAAACTTTCACCGCTTTCCTACACTCATGTGAAGCATGATTCCCATTACAGTGACGACAACGAATAAAAGGTCTACCTATGTTACCACTATTGCTACCTCCTCTAGCACCCATTGAACTACCTCCACCTCTATAGTTTCCACTCAGGCCTTTCTGTTTATTACTATCGACACTACATTATGAGCTCCACCTCTAGCCTCGGCAAACTAATCTGCTTGTGTTGCCATTTCTTCTACACTAGCTAATGTTCTTTCTTTCAGAAATAAGAACAGATCTCTACTACAAACATTGAATAGCTGGTCCCGCAACAAAAAATTTATGAGGCCCTGATAAGTCTGCGCTACCTTCCCTAACTCTTACCACCTATCTAAGTAATTTCTAGACTTACTAATAAACTGAATAAATGACTCGCCTTTCTCAGGCAAACAAGCTCTAAACCGCTTTCTAAAACCTTCTTCAGTTAACTCAGATCTCTTTAGCAGAGCATCCTTTAACTTATCATAGTCAAGAGAATCTACACAAGGTAATCTAGAAAATACATCTAAGGCCTTGCCTCTCAATAACGCACTTAAATGAACTGCCCTCTTATCCTTGGTCCATTCCTGTAACTCAGCATAACGTTTAAACCGTAACAAGTAACTGTCCATGTTATCTTTGTCAGCATCAAAGTATGGTAACTTCGGACCTTTTACCTTCCCAGAATAACTATCTTTCCCTTCAGTTTTACTGTTCTTACTATATGTCTTAGCGGCTTCCAACTCTAAAGCTAACTTATGATCAAACTCTGATTTCTCCCTCTCCATCATTATCTTAGCCTTAGCTAGTCTACCATCTGTTTCGAACCTCTCATGTTCTAACTGCCGTGTTAATTCTATCTGCTCTTTATCCGCCTCTTTCTTCTCCCTTACTAATCTACTTTCTAATTCTAGCTTCTCTGTGGCTAGTCTACTTTCTTCATCTCGCTTCTCTTTAGCTAACCTACCTTTTAATTCTATCTTCTCTGTGGCTAATCTACTTTCTAATTCTAGCTTCTCTGTGGCTAGACTACCATCTAATTCTAACTTATCTTTAACTAATCTACTTTCTTCATCTCTTTCCTGCTTTGCTAATTCTCTTTCCTTAAGTCTAAATTCCTTTTCCCTAGCCTGTTCGTCTTTAACAAAGGTTCTAAGCTCCTCTCCAGTATACCCTAACTCCTTACCCATATCCGTAAGATCCTTTATGGACGTCATGGTGATAGACATTGTGGAATACCTGCTACAATAACTACAATACACAAGTCACTAATACTTCTACTCGACTAACTACTAATCGTAAGTCACTGTGTCCTGGGCATCATCATAGGACAAGTTACATACACATTTGTACTAGCGCTAACTACTAACGGTTATGTATAGATAGTATCTAGCTTCCACAAAACATATACACTACATAAAATATCTATATTTGATATTGGACATAAACCTTAAACAATCATAGAAATGTGTATATCATTTACATGTATATTTACTTCTCCCATCAATATAAGTATACTCGAGTGTCACAACATGAGTAGAACGTCTTGTTCGCCAACCTAATTGGATACTATTGGTATATCAAGGGAGGTAAAAACAAACACCCAAATTATTGAGCAAAAGTGCCTCAGACCCAATCGTGTAGACCACTGCGACCTCGCGCCAAGGAAAGAACGTACAAAACAACAGTTTGGACCCACCCTACCCGTGTCATGTCTTGACTTGTCTTCCAAGCTGTGGCCGTGATCGTCTACAGCCGCCTTGATGGATCAGAGGGTGGTATACAATTCTAAAATAATACGTAGAAATTTAGTATATCATAATAAAGATCACTTATTGATTCTTTCCCTCCTTAGTCGCCCAAAATCCCACTTCTGACACCAGTTGTCACAGGATGACCCTAGTGGTTGGGGCTAACTCAGGAAAGAATCAATGACGGTGAATGCATTTACATACGTTTAATGCAACTTTTAAAATATGTTAAATATATATACAATTATCCAAAAGAAACAAGCGAATACACAAACAAACTATGAAAAGAATGTTCTCATGAACGTTTAAGACGTTCTTAGTATTGTAACAAATACTGAATGTATACGACACTAAAGTGTTGTTAAAGTTATAACAATGTTGATCTATGATCTAGCGCGATAACTGTGATGCGCGAGAGCTCATGAAGATGATGATGCGCGAATCCAATGGGTGATTGTCATCAAATGCCTTCTATAAGGGTTGATGACGCGATATGTAAGATAATTAACCTCCACTACGGTTGTGGGTGATGTTCCTCCAGTGAGGACTGATAACGGGCCCACCTTGTGTCCTGGGGGTTGTCCCTACTACAACCTGGCCATGCTGCGCACGTACGGGGACCGTCTCCACCTCTCTTTACGTTAATCGTGGAAGCTTAGCTCCACTCCAACCCTGGATGGCTTATCTCCAACCCTGGATGGCTTAGGCTGTAATTATACATACGTTTTAAATGTCGGTTTACAAACATAACTATCTTGCATAATTATCATTACCCAAACAAATCATTATTCAATAACTATATGTTAGCTGTACTAATGATGAGTAGCAATGTATACATATTCTACAACGCCATGTATACGCCATGTACGTCGCTGTTAATCAATGCCCCTAATACATGTAACACAAAACATTATCAAATCACTCGTATATTACACTCACTGAGTTATGCATGCACGCATGTCAACTAATGACCACATTATACAACGCTATGCATACGCGTCGAACATCTATCCCAGTCACTCATCTCATTTTTCACTAATGTTAACAATCGTGTATTACAATCACTGAGTTATACGCCAACGTTAACTAATGCACCTATTATCCAATGTTATCAAATTAATATTGTTTTACAATTAATGATCAATTACAATAATTACACCTAATAAAGTAACTTCAAAATCATATGCTAGTCTAAAGTTAATGTTTGAGAAACATCAAAGCTAACCGGATGTCGTAACCGCCAACCAAGATGGCGCCGCCCACTGAATACAAATGTACGATACAAGTTTTATAAAATAAATACTGACCACATATTGCCTGTGGATTTCGCCGTCCAACTTCTGTTCCAACCAAAGCAACTATCAAGCGATCCCCGGCCAGAACTAGAAGACAATGGGTTTTATAGCAAACGTTAGGCCCAAACATTATTTCCCCCGTTCAGTCCTTGACATACGTGGCTAAATTCGCAGTATTAAAATCTACACGAGAGGCCCTTTACACAATTTTTGCCGATTAAGGAAGATAGACCTATACGTTTACCTGCATTAGCACAAAACTAAACTTATTACACGGCCTCTCTGGCGGCCACTTAAAATGCGCACGCTTTTACGTGTTACATGAATATATCATGGATATTGTGAATTTGTTTCAACTCAACAATAGATTAGGTTGTAACTAACAACTTACAAGAGCTATGTACGACCAATACGGTCTACCCGTGACATTTTGTGACACTCTTATCCGCTATTTGTGAAATAGAAATATGTTACTGCATATATAATACATCAATGCGTTTATATTTGAATAGGTGTATGTAAAACCCTTTGTAAATATGTTTATTGCTGTGGTTGTATGCATTTGTAGTTTCGTTTGGACCTATGGCCAATTGATTTATGAATACAACTTGCTGTTGTTGTTGTTGTTGTTGTTGTTAATGTTGTTATTCTTCTTTTTCTTCTTCTTCTTCTTCTTCTTCTTCTTCATCTTCTTCTTCTTCTTTTTCTTCTTCTTCTTCTTCTTCTTCTTCTTCTTCTTCTTCTTCTTCTTCTTCTTCTTCTTCTTCTTCTTCTTCTTCTTCTTCTTCTTCTTCTTCTTCTTCTTCTTCTTCTTCTTCTTCTCTTCTTCTTCTTTTTTTCTTCTTCTTCTTCTTCTTCTTCTTCTTCTTGTGTGTTTTAAAATTGCATTATTTTGGAACTATTTTTGTTATAGATGTATTTTAAAAGTAATTTAGGGACTTTTTAATCATAAGTCCATAATCCATAGGTGTATGTTTTTATCTATCCGACTGAGAGTTCGGCTTGTAATTGAGAAAGTGACAACCTTTACTGATTGTGGGAGGTATACAGTACTAGATTTACACAGGAAAAAGTGGGGTGGTCTGCATCATGAAAGGACCGACCGTAATATCATGCTTGAAATGTGGTAAAAACCTAACCAACCGACTATCCATCCATCCGAGTACTAAATGATTGTAAATATTCATGTTTCAGATCAGCGAGCAGTGTTTTGTGCGATTTGAGCACAGTGAGTATTTAAGAGAGGAGTTCGATTACCAGGATTCTTTCACGAGTTGAATTGAGCTGTACTGTTTTTGTTCGAGTGGTGACAGGAAATGCAGCTTTCCATAGCTTTGAACAGAATACAGTCAGCGATATAACACACATTAAAATCGGCAACAATTACAATTAAGAGGGCCAGGAATGTGACATCACAAACACAAACGGGTTGACAATAGGGTTACCGCATTGGAACACATTGGCAAAAAGGTCGCTGGGAAATTCAATCGAGTGAATTACCTCACGAACCATTCCGTTGAATATGTATGGTTAACTATACATTCAACTAAATTATCGCTATAAATTAGTGTACATATTTTTTTTTTTATATACATTATGTAAATTATGTAAATAGATCGTTAGTTTATTTCTTTATGTGTTAGATAAAACTATGTTTCTGTTTTAATAAAGAACGAAAACTATGATTATGAATTTCTTTCTGCAAGACATTATAAAATTACACCTCTAGAAATGCAATACTGTCTTGACAACCTTTCTTTCCAACTATGGTTGATATTATTTATCATAAAGAACTTCAGCTTAATAAAGCTAATATATCTGATAATAACGCTTCTTTTCTTGATTTAGATCTCTCGATTGAAAATGGTAAAACAATTAGCAAAATCTATGACAAGAAAGATGATTTTACTTTTGACATTGTTAATTACCCCCACTTGGATGGGGATGTTCCCCGAGCAACTTCTTATGGGGTGTATGTGTCTCAAATTATTCGTAATAAGTTACGATAAACTTCGTAAAACCTTTGCAACATTTTATTATCGTAACCCTGATCTTCTTTCCAAATATAAAAGTAATTTAAGGACTCTTCTGCGACAAGGACTATCACAACCTGACTTCTATGGTGATGTGATTTATAAATTTCGTAAGATTCTTGGTCATGATCTCTTTCATACTATATTTGTTAAACTCGTTAAAAGTGTTATCAAAAGAGGTTATGACCCAATCATTTTGCAACGTACCTCATGCTTGGTGGACCCTTTTACAGTTCCCCACTATGCTTTCCTCTTTAATTGTGCGATGACCGGACAGGCTGTGGACCCTATGAGGACGCCTACCTAAAGCCCATTGGGATGTTTTTCTATGATCTTTCATGTCGTGCCCTTAATGGTTTATTCTCTTGTTGCTCCGGCTTCTGCCAAGTCATTGATTACCTTCATTGTGGCTTTCTAGGCTATTGTTTTATTGTATTATATTTACACGAGCATATTTGTGTTTTACTTATATTGCCTATTGATGCTGCCTTGTTGGTTAGAGATTAGATCATGGTTTATTTACACTGTTCTGTTTTAATGGAATGACAGTAGGGTAAGTGTGAGGTTTGGTGCACCCTAGAACCGGTTTAAACCCCTATTGGCCTACTTTGCCACTGAACGTTCCAAGGCGGTAGCCCTATTTTCAACCATTTTTTTGCTTGTGATGTCGTTTGCTTTTATTATTACTTCTGCCTTCTTGACTGTCTGTGTGCATGTTTGTTTCTGTGTTTTGTGGCTCCTTGAATGCTACTTTTCCTGTCCGATCTTTTTATATTTCTTTATGTTAACTTAATTTGCTAGCTTTGCATTCAATCTATATTTACAGCGAAAACATTAATTTATTGTTATTTTATGCCGTTTCTGCGCATCGTTATCTCACGGAATCAACATGCGATCATCTCGCCTCATGCATTGTAAATACTTTTAATCAGTCTTGGTGTAAGTTTGTTGGGAGTAAGTTATTGCGACGAAACTTTCTGTGTAGGTAGCTTATACGTAAAGGAGGCTTGGGATTGCATGGTATCTGATTAGGTAGATGTCAAACACGTTTGCTTTGCCTGCTTTCATGTTTAAAGCAAATTGATTAAATACTATTATTCAAATATCCAAACAAATGAACGTATTTTCTTCTATAGAAAAGGACAGGTACTGTTCATAAACGGTAGTGAGCCATGCGTGTTGCCGTCCACGCCCTCTAGACTTATATATAAAATACACATTGGGAAACAAACACTGTGGTTGGGCGCTTTCTATAGTATACACAGAAACATTTTAAAAATACGTAAGAAAATAAAATTGACTCCTCTCCCGCAAAACATTTCAATTCATGGTGCACCTCCATCCCGATTCATGAGTTGTTGTTGCTGTTATTGTGTGTGTGTGTGTGTGTGCGTGTGCGTGTGCGTGTGCGTGTGTTTGCGTTTCTAAGGATAAGTCCCACTACCATTTCAGCCCCGAAGCTTTATGTGAGGACTAATTGTGTGTATAGTTATGTATATATCTACAGTAAACATATATAGTGCCGCCACACTATAATACCACACCGTAGTACACGATGTCGTCACACTGGAATACCACACCGTAGTACATGATGCCGCCACACTGGAATACCAAGTAATACATGATGCCGCCACACTGGAATACCACACCATAGTACATGATGCCGCCACACTGGAATACCACACTGTAGTACATGATGCCGCACCAGTGGAATATCACGTAGTACACGATGACGCCACACTGGAAAACGATGTAGTACATGATGCAACCACGCTGGAATACCACGTAGTTTATGATGCCGCAACACTGGAATAGCACACCGTAATACATGATGCCGCCACACTAGAATACCACACCGTAGTACATGATGCCGACACACTGGAATACCACGTAGATCATGATGCCGCAACACTGGAATAGGAATAACAGGTAGTACATGATGCCGCCACACTGGAATACCATACCGTAGGGCATGATGCCGCCACACTGGAATACCACACTGTAGTGCATGATGCCATCACACTGGAATACCACGTAGTATATGATGCCGCCACACTGGAGTACCACGTAGTACATGATGCCGCCACACTGGAATACCACGTAGAAGATGATGCTGCCACACTGGAATACCACACCGTAGTACATGATGCCATCACACTGGAATACCACACCGTAGTACATGATGCCACCACACTGAAATACCACACCGCAGCACATGATGCCGCCACACTGGAATACCGTACCGTAGTACATGATGCAGTCACACTGGAATACACACCGTAGTATATGATGCCACCACACTGGAATACCACACAGTAGTACATGATGCCGCCACACTGGAATACCACACCGTAGTACATGATGCCGTCACACTGGATTACCACACCGTAGTACATGATGCCACCACACTAGAATATCACACCGTAGTACATGATGTCGCACACTGGAATACCACACTGTAGTACATGATGCCCCACCCAGTCATTTTTTCTGACACCGGGTCACCAGCCGTAGTACTACCCATTATTTGCTCGTCAGGCAAGGGTTACACGTAACTACTACCATGTTTAACATCTTTAGTACGACGCGGCCAGGCGACTCGAAACCTAGACCTCCCTATTGTAGGCCAGTCAATATAAACACTACACCACTGTAAAAGCAACAATGGCAGTTGTGTATATACTTCAAATAGCAAGCAATTTAAACAACATAGTTCGTTGGTCAATTTAAACGCAGCCTCACATTGAGTACCTATGAGGTCAGCTTGGTTGTACTCAAACTCAGTCATAGTATAATACTGAGTTACGTCTATGAGACATTGTGAATGGTAAACAAGTTAGAGCTTATATGTATTGAATATTTGTCTGTTTTTTCTAGCGAAAACTGTTTAAGGCTGCAGAGTCTCTATATCAATCGATTTCTTCTTTGTAGGCGTGTCTTTATTTGTAACTTTAAGTTCACCAGCTCATGTCGAAATCGGGTATTTAGGCGAGCAAATATAGCGCAGGAAATCATTTACTGTATATACTTCGACCAGTGCACATCGTACCTACACACAGGTAACAGTAATTTTTACAGAAAAAAAAGTTAGCCTCTTTCGTTGCTCAAACACACGACCTTCTGATATTAAGTCCGGTGCTCTATCCACGGAACTATAACGCTACTTGAGAAAATAGTATACTAACTACCATTTATTATGAGGCAAAATAATTTAAAATATTTGAACATAACTGGATCAATAAATATGTAGTCCATCTTGTCGCTAGTGTAAATTAATATTGCCCGGTATAATACTGTATGTTAATACTTCGCCTCAAAACAACCATATCTCGACGAGGGCTTGAGCGGTAGCTAGCATATTTCCTACCGCTCATGAACAGTCTCAATCAAATTTCGTATGTGTCGTTTTCGGCCGTTTCCAAAGGTCCATGATCATACTCTTTTGTTATTTAGCGCTTGATGAGTTTTGTGTGCGCGCTTGTTATTACGTACTGCCTATTTAGTGTTAAAAATGCTACAATATACCAATAAATTGCCGTGGTCTAGTGGTTCAGCGCACCTCGTTCAAAACGCAGAAGTGCAAGGCTGTGGTTTAAATCCCGGTCCGGGCAACTACCTTGTTATGACATATATTCTGATAAATCATGATAAATTTGATTTGATTGTTGATAATTACAAATAAAAACATGCTAACATCTACACACTGTTGGTTTAGTTTCCCCTCACTGTTTTCTTATACGTGTAACTGTTCTGAACGGCTTGTGATACTTTGTATCACTGTTTTCTTGTTTGTTTTGTACCCCCACCCCAGTGGCCTTATAGCCACTGACCGTTCCAAGGCGGTAGCCCTATTGTCAATCCGTTTGTGTTTGTGATGTCATATTTGCCTTTTATTTATATCTACTTTTGTTGTTCGACTGTTATATCTACTCTTGTTATTCGACTGTTATATCTACTCTTCTTGTTCAACTGTTATATCTACTTTTGTTGTTCGACTGTAATATCTACTCTTGTTGTTCGACTGTAATATCTACTTTTGTTGTTCGACTGTTGTTCTACTGTTATATCTACTCTTGCTGTTCGACTGTTATATCTACTTTTGTTGTTCGACTGTTGTTCTACTGTAATATCTACTCTTGTTGTTCGACTGTTACATCTACTCTTGTTGTTCGACGTTTATATCTACTCTTGTTGTTCGACTGTTATATCTACTCTTGTTGTTCGACTGTTATATCTACTCTTGTTGTTCGACTGTAATATCTACTCTTGTTGTTCGACTGTTATATCTACTTTTGTTGCAAAGGGTTTCCATTAGAACTATAAATTGATCAATTATGCTTATAAAAAAGTACAGTTAAGGCCATAATAAATTAATTGCAAGATTCTCATCCCCACCCGCCCCTTTTTTTATGCCGCCTCGGTAAGTTTTATTTCTTCACAAAAAAAAAAAGAAGAAAAATTGCTGAAAGTATGAAACACTATTAAAAATGTGTTTTCAATCTTGGAAGTACTCAGTAGTATGTTTTACTAATTTTGCCTTGTGCCGAGGCCATTTTCGATTTTCGTATAAAATAAAAAATCAAAAAAAATCACCCCGCCCCTATTTTGAAATATATTTGGATGAGAAACTAGCAAATAATTTATTATGGCCTAGAGATCTGCAAATAAGCAAATGATGTGTTTTTGATTGCTCGTCGTATAATGGAGTCGGTTTAACAGTCACGAACATGTAAATGTCATCAGTTCATAACTTTTGTAGGATAGACTACTTTTATGACTATATTGATGGTAGATGGCATGCGATTTTAAATAACACGCACATAAAAGAGAAATAAACCAACATGGGCCAGAATTAAACGTTACATGTTTTCATGCGTGTACCGTAGTTCATATCGAATGTTCTTCCTTCGGTATCTTGGATTTCAACACCCTCTGTATATACCCCTATCAGATATGGTGTTATACAAAGCGTATCCTCCATATCAAGCAAGGATTCATTAAACAAGAGCACCGCCTAACGCGGATTTTGCTACGGTAATTATGTTAAAAGCATTTCATAGGTTTCAGATCAATATGACATTGACCTTTGACGTTCTGACAAAACGACTTCTCAGTAGGAGTTGCTGTTTATCCAAGAGTGTTTATCGAAGAGCACTATCTGTACAAAGTTTAATAAATGTAGGTCAAATAATGGATAACATGAGGGAAATAGATTTTCAAGATCAGGTCACAGTGACCTTGACATTTGAAATACTAACTATACAATCAATAAGGGTCGTTGGTGCAAAAATGGATACTGTTTTTATATAGGTACAATAGTATATAAATTACAGCCCAGAAGGCGTTTCACAATATCTGGTCACTGTGACTTTCATCTTTGACATATTAACCCCAAAATGTAAAATTGTCTTAACACGGGTACTAACTATGTCAAGATTGTAAATCTAATAGTTGCAAGTTACAGCCGAGAACTGATTATCAGCATTCGGTCGATATCAGATCAATGTGACCTTGGTGATTTTCTAAACCCAAAAGCAATACAATTGAACATATGACGTTTAATACTCGAGGGTGTTATATTTCCGAAGTAATCATTATAAATGCGTATGTCCATATGAGGTCATACTAACCCCAAAAGAAATAGATTGTTCATCTCACCAAGGACAATGTGCTTTGAAAGTTGCATGAGTGTAAATACTCGTGGAGTTATTGCTTGGAGTATGTATTTCCGTATGAGGTCATGCTGCCATGGTGATCTTTGAATTAGTGACCCCAAAAGAAACAGTGTTCCTCATCGACCAATGGTAATGCGCCTTTGAAGTTTCATGAGTGTGGAGGTTATGTATTCGAAATCATCGGAAGGAATGCGTATATACAAATGAGGTCATGACGACATTGACCGTTGACAGTCAGACCCACTAAAACAGTAAAATTCCACCTCTAACTAAGGGCAGTATAACCAATGAAGTTTCAGGATGATGGGTGTTATGCTTTCGAAATTATCGCGCACAATGAATATTTGCATGGTGATCTTCTGACTCCAAAAGCAATAGGGTTCCTCGTGTTACCAAGTGAAATATACATATGGAGCTTCCTCGATGTAAGTGTTATGGTTTTAAAGCTAGTTAGTTAGTGGAATGCTTTTTTCCTGTATAAAATAATGGTGAAATTGACCTTTGGCGTAGTGATACCAAAAACAGTAGGGTTCCTTCTTTCACCGATGGCAATGTATCTATGAAGTTTCATGAGGTGAGTGTAATGGTTTTGAAGTTATTGCGTTAAATGCATATTCTATATAAGGTCGTGGCGGCCTTGAACTTTTACCTACTGACTCCAACAGCAATAGGGTTCCTCCACTCACCTGGAACAATGTATATATTAAAATGTTTCATGAGTGTGGGTCTTATTTTTTAATAAGGATCTCCGGCCATGTTTTTTTTCATGAACATGTTTATGTTTATTTAAATCAAATTCAATATACAACAATATACATTTACAATTCACACATTGCAATATCTGTAAAAAACGAGAATAAGATTTTATTGGGTGACGTAGACAACTTTGAACAGGTAAATTAATCCACAGGTAAATGTATTTATCAATTATCTGGCAATAGTTGTGTGCAGCTATACAATTCAGATGTACCTCATTTCCCCGTGCATTCACGCAGCGGTAAATGTAGTATCTACGTCATGCAAATAATAGTCATTTTTACATACAACTTAGCGTAGCGGATTTAAATATATGTTTCTCTCCGGGACTATCAAGAAATGTTCATATGATGTTTAAAGCTACAGAGTCTCTATATCAATTGATTTCTTCTTTGTAGGCGTATCTTTCACTATGATTGGTAACTTCATATTCACCAGCTCATGTGGAAATCGGGTATTTAAGCGAGCAAATATAGCGCAGGAAATCATTTACTGCATATACATTGACCAGTGCACACCAGTGCACATCGTACCTGTACACAGGTAACAGTATTTTTTACAGAAAAAAAGTTAGCCTCTTTCGGGCTCTAACATACGACCTTCTGATTTCAAGTCCGGTGCTCTATCCACTGAACTACAACGCTACTTGAGAAAATAGTATACTAACTACCATTTATTATGAGGCAAAATAAGTTAACATAGTTAAACGCAACTCAAGATGGATCAATAAATATGAAGTTCATAATGTCGCACGTGTAAATGTGTAACATTGCCCGGTTTAATACTGTATGTTATCAATATGAAACTAATACTTCGCCGCAAAACAACCCTAGTTCGACTTGTTATTTAGCGCTTGATGAGTTTGTGTGAGCGCGCTTTTTATTACGCAATGCCTATTTAGTGTTAAAAATGCTACAACATACCAATAAATAGCCGTGGTCTAGTGGTTTAGCGTACATCTTTCAAAACTTACATTGCAAGGCTATGGTTCAAATCCCGTTCAAGGCAACTATTTTTTTTATCACATATAGTCTGGAGCCATATATTTATCGATGTTACCTGTACGGAGGCTAAATAAAAATACGCATCGATTTCTGCTAATATACCGACTTTTGGGGGTGTTTGTCGATTTGAAACTACTTCACACGTGACTCATTCATATTCATGAGTTATTACCAGTTAAAATAGGGAAAGTGCAGCTGTAAGAGTTAAATTTGTTAACAGATAATATTACAGAAACGGTAGCCAATCATCTTTAAGTTATCGTCTGGAATGCGTAATTGTTTACGGACGGACGTACGAACGGATAACCGCTTTACATAATGAGTATAAATCTTTCCGTCATTGTTTCATATAGTCCTACGCCTCTCGGTACTTCGGTTCTTTGATTTTTATATTAAAAAACGTCACCCAATTTTCTTTTGTAGCTTTATGAGATAATGGGAAACACAGTCAAATCACCTTCTGTCTTTGTTATTAAGTTACATGCATTACAATACTGTCCACAAATAAAACGACGGTCGTATAAAATACAATTAGGGATGTACTATATACAATTTGCATGCATGAATAAGATCAAAACTGGTGATATTTTATTCTCAAGAAGTAAACCGATCGGGATGTTTTAAGATGATGGTAATTGATATCTAACGTTAACATTTGTTTTAAAATCGTAGATTAATTTCTCATAGTACTGTGCATGTCTTAGGTCTGTAAATAATTAATATTAAAACTATGTTTAAAACCTATAGAAATTGCATTAACAGGAAGCGAACTTGAATTTTTTTAAAAATTTTAGCAAATTTACACCAACTCTTGTCCTTCTCAAACAAACAACTTAATATAATTTAGCTATATATTAATAGAAACCATTATAGTCTGTCAGCCGATAGCTTATCCCTGTCTACCGGAGTCTTTCCTCTGAGAAACCATATTAAAGAACCATAAAAACAATGATATATGGTTACCGGATTTATATGCATCCTGTCCCTCGAGAGTGGATGTAAATAACCAATTACAATGTATTAATAAGTCGTTAAACAACAATTCATTCTTTAAATATAGTTCATTGACAAATGAAATGAAACGACATATTTCGTTTCGATAACACATCATTTTATATTATAACGGAGCTACAGATACGATGTCTTCGCCAGGGAGCGAAACCCCGCGGGACCGAGGTATGTAGCTTAAAAGTAAAGAGCTTATCCACTGAGCTACCGAGGCCGCTAAATATCATTCAAACTTGAACACAAATATTCCACAAATTAAATCTATCACACAGAGGCTGGCACGTTTAAATGGCTTGCATTATTAAAGGCAAGCCCAAAACAACAATGTCATGCATATCGGCGGCAAAGTTAAAATGTAAAGTGTATACAGCAGAAATGTCTAATCCGTGTGTATAGAGCAGGAATGTCTAGTCCGTGTGATTACAGCAGGAATGTCTAGCCCGTGTGATTACAGCAGAAATGTCTAGTCCGGGTGTACACAGCAGGAATGTATAGTCCGTTTATATACAGCAGGAATGTATAGTCCGTGTGATTTCAACAGGAATGTCTAGTTCGTGACTGTTACAGGTCGTGATTTTATTGTTATTATAATATAACTAATATCTATGTTAAAATCAGATTGTTACGCTACCACATGCACTTATCATCAACTATTTATTAGCTGAACATCAGTACTAAACTGTACCCGGTAATAATAACTAACAGATGCCGATTTATCATATAGAAACATTGATTTTCTGTCGGTATTTAATCCTGTTCAATCTCTACCCAGAGTTGTCGTTCCTATAGACTGGCACTCTTAAGTGCAAGTAAAAAACTGAGTGCAGAACACGATATGTTAAAGATTGTTTAAAGATTATATTTCGAGTCAACTATTAAAATGCGAGCTTCTATCAAGCCATTATTTACTTACTTGTGACTTTCTATGCTTTTGTTTTTATATTCATATATACATGATCATTTATGTGTTATACCTATATTGCCTATTAATGCTGCATTGATTGTCAGAGAACATAACCTGGCCGTGGTATCTGTATTTACCCTGTTCCGTTTTATTGGGATGACAATAGTGTAAAAGTGATGTTTGGTGCACCCTAGAACCTTATTTAAACCCCAGCGTTCGTTTTTCGCCACTGACCGTTCGAAGGCGTTAGCCCTATTGTGTCAACCCTTTTATGTTTGTGATGTTATATCTTGCATTTTATTAAATACAGTTAGTTTTTGTGCATGTTTTTGGGTGACTGTGCTACATTCCCTGTTGACTTTTATATCTACCTTTAGCACCCAAAACCTCCAAAACATAGATCCGATAAAACTGTTCTTATCAATCGCATTATAATGACGAAAACTCCGCGTAGGCAGGTGAGACCCCAACTACTTTAAAATATATGTTTATAATTCGAAGGACACTTAAGTTTATTCAAGACATCTATTTGGAATATATAATTTTAAAAAGGGGTGGCAAGCAAATTCTAACAGCAGGGAAAAGCAGAACTTTAACAAAGCGTTCTCTTAACAATTGAAATCAGTTATTTCACAGAGTACAACGGTTTAATTAAATAGTTCACTTCACGGAGCAAAAGTGGCATAATTATCACTATTTCCAAGACTGTAGTAGCTAACACGTCCTATACCACTTGGGAAATGATTAATTAATAGTTTGGAACGTTTCCACTACGATTTTGCCATTTTTCATATCGGATAATGAAATCTATCGTATTTCCGGAATAATTGATTAACAGTGAGTCCAGTCACTGTGCGGTCTGCTTCATATATATTAACCATCCTATATAACTCAAGGATTGCTTAACAATCTGACGCATGTAGGATAAATACAATTTATTTTATAATAAAGGAGCTCGTATTTTATGTTGTATTGATAAACCTACTAGCAAGTCTGATCTTACACATGGAGGAAGATAAAAGTCACGCGCAGATATCAGCAATGATAGTGTCATGACTTCATTGTGTGAATAAATTTATCACATAAGATGTGGTGTGGGAGTGTAATAACACCATTCAATATTCCACTAGTGAGATAACATAACGTTAATGACGTCATGGACGTCACGTTAATGTACATTTTCTGGTGTAATGTGACTTATAAGTTATGTAATAAATAGAATCTAACATTCGTTTTCATTCACTATTCAATTTTTTAAACTCGTTAGCAAAAAAAAAAAGATATAATGCTCGGCAAGAGCCTCGCATTATATCATTTTGCCAAATCGTTTAATAAATTCAATAATGAATGAGTACGCATGTAAGATGCTGTATATGCAAAATGTTAGTAATTGGCGACGTCAACGCGCAGAATAGTGTTGGAATTTCCCTATCTGAACCGGATTGTTGTAGTGTTATATAAATAAGAAAAACAGTACCACAGTTACCATATTGCATGCAGATTATGTGCGTGTGTGCGTGTATGCGTGCGTACATGTGTTCGTGTTGAGTGGGGTTAAATGTCCCTTTTAACAATCTTCCAGTCATATCTCGACAATTTTTAGTTGTAGCATTGAGCTCAATTCTCAACTTACTAATTATAACTGAATGGCCTAGATAAAACAATAACATGTTTACACATTATTTGTTAATCACAAAATGGTATCAAGGTAACATAAGAAATCCCCACCATGCTATATACTATAACATACTGGTCATTTATAGGCAATATAGTGTGCAGTACAACACAAAGATGACTATATATAAATATATACAAATATAAACCAAAAGCATAGAAAGTCGGTAAAGCAAGTACTAAACGACTTGGCAGAAGCCAGAGCAACAACGAGAATAAATCATTAAAGACATGCCAAAACAAAATTGAAGACAAACAATAAACGTTACCGTCCTTTCAGAAGTTAGGTAAACGTCCTCATATGGTCCATAATCTGTCGGGTCATCGCACTATCATGGTAGCAGCATGAACAGAGAAGAACTGATGTGCAGCCTTTGTAACGCAAAGACTTTCCAATTCCTCATGCAGGTTCACAATAACAGCGTTAAGCCCATTTCGAATAATATTTAAAACAGTCCACTATGTCCACTATGTCCACTTTGTCTAAAGCATTTTTCACGTCAATCAAGCAAATACAACCATCAACTACCTGACGCCTTTGTAAAGTAGGCACATTCTCGAAGTTGAAACGAAATCAAGATACATCCAATCTTTTATAACACTTCTCACCGAAGACGGCTAAAAGAAAAATAGGGTTTTAAAGATAAATGTGTACTATATGCAATTGCCTTTTTTGAAAGGAAGTATAAAAATTGAACAGGAAATGCAGCTTTCATAGAACACAGTAAAACACGCAAAACTACAGACATGAACTCATTCGGTTAACGCACCAATAAAATGTCCATGCACTGAGCTTGAACGATTTTATTTCTTTTTCTCCATTTTGCTTTGTATTTTGTATTAATTGTTTTGACATTTTAATGTTTTCTCTAGACATGCCACGGTATTTTCTCACTGCGTATAGCTTACACTTGCTTGTTCATATAATTAGTAGTCAAAGCGTGAAATAAAAAAAACAACCTTGTAGAGAGGCACATTTAGTGTGAAATGTCGATATGAACAATACTGGAGGGACTACAAAAGTACATACGTGTTATTTAATTCGTTCTTGTAGATGTGTTACGCCAAACAACTATTGTAAGGCTGAGTTTTCTTTCTGGCGCAGGAAATTGTGTAAACTATCTGACAGAAATACTGTTATTACTGCGTATATATTTAATAACATAATATTTAACAAATATTCTAGCGCACTCAGGGAACGCTCGCGTTCAAATCAACGGATGAATGTACATGCGGGTTGCCATCTTGATAAGCCTCGATCACCCGGCCTTCTTCTGATTTCTTCGTTACTATATACTACGCGGACTGAAGAAATTGGATGGCTGAAATCGCCCTTCGCATCGGGGTTATTTTGACTAGATTTTGAGAGATTCTATGAAACATTCAAGAAACGTGTGTTCATGTGTGTTGTTTTTCTAAATCTAAACAGACTGGTTAGAGTGTTACACTGGTTACATTTTGCAATGTTTAATTTGATTGACAATTTTGAAAATTGCATTTTCTTCTGGACTAGTTGCATACGTTTCATAACAGTCACAAAACGGTTACATATAGTAACACCTGGAATTCATAATACAGTTGCTTTCTCTTTAATAAGAAAAATGGTCGTATAGAAATCAGAGCACCGAAACGCAATGGCACCTTAGATCCCACTGTACAACACAAAAAGACCAAATTAAAAGTGGTGAAGACAGGGTTAACGATTTGGAATGGACAGTGGGCAATAATGCCCACCGGTTAGCTTAAATCGACTTAAAAGAGGTTATGACTCATTTTGCAACGCACTGCATTCTTGGTGGTGGACCCATTTACAGTTAACCACTACGCTTTCCTCTTTAATTGTGCGATGACCGGACAGGCTGTGGACCCTATGATGACGTCTACCTCAGCCCAAAAGGACGGTGGCGTTTGATGTTTGTCTGTAATCTTGTCTTGCCGTGCCCTCAATGTTTTGTTCTCTTGTTACTCTGGCTTCTGCCAAGTCACTGAGTACCTTCTTTGAGGCTTTCTGGGCTATTGATTATTTTTGTATTAATATATACACGAGCATATTTATGTTTTACTTGTATTGCCTATTAATGCTGCCGTGTTGGTTAGAATAGTTCATGGCGGGGATTTTTTTTATTTATTCTTGTTTTATTGGGATTACAGTAGGGTAAGTGTGAGGTTTAGTGCACCCTAGAACCTGGTTTATACCCCCAGCGATCTTTTTTGCCACTGACCGTTCCAAGGCGGTAGCCCTATTGTCAACCCTTGCGTGTTTGTCATGTCTTATTTTGCCTTTTATTAATTTTTATATATAATTGTTCTTTGTTTATGTGTGTATTTGTGGTTGATTGTCGTCCTTGAATGCTACTTTTCCTGTTCGATTTTTATATCTATATTAAAAGGGTACACAACCTTCTATTTGCCTGTCTTTATCGCTCAAATTGACAAGACAGTGTAAATAAAAATACATCAAGTCGAAAGGACATCTCTTAAAATAAAGTCCACATCCAGAACTATTAGTAAACGATACAAGTATATGTTATTGTAAATAAACATAATTACAAATACCCCAGGATGTATCCAGAATTGTACTGAACAACCACAGCAGTTGCAGCCCAAGAGACAACCAATCTAGAGTACGACTAGAAAACCCGCTGGACAAAGGTTCAAGCACCAACCTCTCTTTTCAAAGTTTTAGAAAGTGCTGGCTTAGGGAACGTCGGCGGTTCTGCACAAAATATTTCCGGAGGGGCAGACGGGTTCTGCCTCCACCAATGGAAGTTGGAAAGTCGCCATAACCTCAGGTGATGGTACTACTTTAAAATCTAATTCAGTTCATTTACAAACTGTAGTTACAATTGGTTAAAACCTCTAAAATAAACTCAACCATTGGCTAGTAGGCACTTTATTTGGTCTAATGTACACAGACAGGTATAAAAAGATAAGACATATGCATGATTACGGTCTGGTAGGCCGAGACTACCTTCTTGATTTATTTGACGCCAGTTTGTTTACACGTTACTTTCACGTCGTGCAATGAAATGTTTTATTTTAACCGTGTTAAATTTCGAGACGGTATATACGTGTTATACTGAGACAGCCAATCAGAATGCAGGACATCCCTGACGTGCGATAGACTTATTACTAATGATTTGCAGACGTGCAGGGAAGATACACCGAATTATAAATTATACCTAACCGGAAGCGGGGAATACAATGGGACATACGATTTTTTCTGCAATGAATCGCTATGGCAATGGCATCCATAATCATGTTTGTCACCAAGAAAGGGAAAAAATCAGAAGTACTGTTAAATAAATAAACTATTGGCTAAAACTATTTTTCATCAATTATTTCATTTATTTAACTGCATTTGAAGAAAAATAATTTAATACTCGTTCTGCCTGTTCTCTTTTTTTTGAAGTTTTTGAAGTAAGGCAGGCGCGAATCCTCGTCTTTGGTTGTGAACAGCTCTGTAAAATACCGCGGAGTAGATTCTATCTGCCGTTGTTTGCGATTTTATGTGATTTTGAAACTTCGATATTACAAAGCCCTTCTAAAAATGGATCAAATATTGCTGATAATGATATTCCCTATGTGTGGTTTTAAAACGTGACGATAGTATTGTCAGTAGAATCTAAAAATATAGACAAATAGGAAAAATAGAAGATTCTTTGATGTATTGTCACATGTGACTGTTGTACTGAAAACCTCATTTGTTTTCATCTCAGGAAGCTTATTTTATAATTTAATTTCTTAAGCTCTCATTTTATAATCATTAATGTGTTATCTTCATTTGCCATACGAGATACACATAATGCATACAGTGGATTAAGTTATTGAATTTACAAATGAAAACACTTCAACACAAGCCTGATGCTTGTATGTTTTGTATATAAAATAAAAACGATCCGTGATGAAACAACTCGTCGGTTAGATAACGAATACTTATAATAGAACATTAATCTTCTATGACCCCGATTCTGTTCAAGTTTCCCATAATAAATGGGAGCGGAAAGCAGATGCTTGAAACACAACTGGAACTATAACGGTATTTATGTACTAAAGCGGATTATGGTCTGTTTATTTATATATATATTCTACATCCCGACGTGAGATTGCCGCAGTTCTGTCAGAAAATACGCGATATGACCGACATCTGGACTTTGGAAGCGTTTCCGTTTGTTAGTGAACATGGTGAATACATTTGGGAATGACAAAAATATTATTTTGAAACGACCACTATATAATGCGTTACATGCTATAGGAACAATAAATGCAAATACTAAAGGAAGTGCTTTACTGAAATGATCTGCAGTAAATGTTAATTTAAAATGGCACGAAGGTCTATTGGTTTGAAACATGCAAACACGCATACGCACGCACGCGCGCACGCGCACGCACGCACGCACTAACGCGGCACGTAAACCTTCACACGCAAGCACGCCCGCCCGCTCGCACACACTCCCGCAAGCATGCACACACGCTCTCACACACGTATTCATAATACTTGCAATAATTACATGTGGATCGAAGTATAAAAACATTAGATATAGGGTCCTATACAAAATCACATTCATGTTTATTTTAAGAAATACAAATATTGAAACATAAAATAAAGCATAAAAAGAAATACTGCGATCATTCATGCTAAATCTATTGACTTGACAATTAATAGCGAGATCAATTTTCTTTTTTAAATGTATCTATTTGTGGAATGAATACGTAATGGTCTCCTAAAGTATGTAAACGAATTGGTTTCTTTCAAAGTCAAACAATCGTGGCATAAGCCGCAGAATACTTCTTTTTTTTAATTGTTATAAATATGCTAACATTAGCATATTCAGTTGTAGTACATATAGGAGCTAGACCGGGTACCATGGGTTCAATCTGGTACGTTCAAACAGGGCTGGTATGTATTGAATGTTTTCCTTTATTTCTGAAACGTTTAACTTGCTTCTAGAGAAAACCGCATGCAAATTGAAGGTAAGCTGGACATACCGCACTACTTTTTTGTGAAGCACAGTTTGAAATGTACTTCAAAAAGAAGACGTTTGAACATATTTTAGGGGAAAAAAGCAGGTCAGCGAATCATATAAGGCCCATTTTTGTGTTACACTGGGCATGACTGATACTACATTGTGTGTGTTATATGGCCAGAATAGTTAGGATTGGATATTTTCGGGTAGGTATTTATTAACAATCCTATTTAAAAATAATGGTGGTCTAGGTCCATATGTTTGAGCGGTGCGCGTGTTTGTTCCCTTTGGCCATACGGATCAGATCAAGATTGAGTTTACATTATTCGGTGCGTATGACTATATATTTGTGACCTATAACTACCGAGAATAAATTGGACCAAACAATTCCAGACGAGGATCAAATTCAAGACACTTTATCACTGAGTTAACTTTCTAACCCCTGCATTTTAGCTTTACAGACTATTCAGTCCCTTCATTAGTATATTATTTAAAAATCTTATTATAGTTCGTAACTTGATCGCGCACTGTCCATCAATAATTCCAAAATGTGTCAATTTATGTGATGACCAGACTTTTTGCCCCATGTATTATTGAAAACCTAATGAAATGTTCTGTTTATTCATTTACTAAAAGGAGACCAGTAGAGCATATCTGGGAATATATGATCCTTTGGGTGACATTACCAATACAGGAAAAGAGTAATTTTCAATTTCATAAAATCACTCGGTTGGTTGCAAATGGAGTTATACTTATAAGAAATGGCCTTTAACGTCTCAGTTGGCAATAACTTAGTCAGTAAAACGTATCGCTACGACGATAAAACATTTGAATTTGCTTACAGTATGTCTCAGAGGATTATGTTTATTTCTGATTATGTCTGTGTTAACATAGGGGCATTGTTTTTTAGCATTGTGGAAAGTTAAAGCATGATTCGGATGATGGCTTACGATACTATAATCTAACATGGTTTATTAAAATACTCATTTTTGATTGGTTATAGATGAGGTCTAATGTATAGCCTCTGATGCCATGTACGTCGACCGTTAAGACGTATTTTAAACGCCAGAAAACACGTTAACTGTTCAGACATCATTTTAAACGTCAGATGTGAAACAACAACGCAATGAAATGCGTTTTTTTAAGCGACGCTACGTTCCAAAAACACATTTAGATAGGATGAAGCTGTATATTCTTCACCTTTGATGTTGAGAGATAGGATAACATGTAAGTTGTGAGAATTCGTATTTTTGTGCAATCTCTTAACAATATGTTTATCATGATACGTAACATTCCATGTCAGATGAAAAATAAAATATATTGAACGAGATCAACACCTGCTGTTTGGGACTTGAATCACATCGAAGCCGCGAGCCTGCGGCCATTGGTATCGATGAACTTCAAGTCCCGCCCACCAGGTATTGACCTGGGTCAATAAAAACTCGCTGGAAATATTTTATTTCATAAATATAAACAGCCTTTGCTTCGCTTTGCATCACATCACACCCAAAATATACTGGTCGAAAGAAAAGATGACAGACACGGCAGTAGCAATAGTGATAATTTGAAGGGAAGTGGTGCCTATCCTAGATAGTAGGGATAATAGTGTTTGAGTGAAAACTTCTGTCTGTATTAGACAGTCTCTGCATGCTGATAAGACATGAGAAGTCCTACATAAACATTGCGCTCAGAGGCAACCATGACGTAGTTAGGCTTCAACGAAAGGAAACGACACTGTGATTCTCTTGTCATATATTTTACTAATTATTTCAATAGAGAAATGTCAATCAAGAAAACGACAGTATCAGAAATGTGAGCTTTGTTGGTTCAAGTTAGGATAGATATTATTAACCATAGTAGAAAAGAAAGGAATGCCAATGTTCACTATGTCATCCAGATACCGAGAGGTGTCAGTAAAGCTTCAATTACATTTGCCTGAGTTTCGGATGACAAACGCAACATGAAATCTCTTTCATAGCAATACTAGAACACATCTGCGACAAGAGGTAGTTCGTACCCATAGGGATACCAACACTTTGTCTATAACTGACAAAATATTATCTAATAAGAAAATGAGTGCTGCACAAACTTTTTGGCAAGTCCACATAGTGTAATTGTCTAAACTGCCATTAGTAAAAGTGCTTTAATATTGTTACAGGTAGTTGTTTCCCAGCGAGTGTTTTGAATGAGAGCAATAAGCTTGTCTTTAATGAGGTGATGTGGTAAGGTTGTATATAGTGTAGAGATGTCATAAGTATTAATAGATTAAACTTTCTCAAGAACGTCTCCTGCATTTTTAATAGACCAAAATAAATTAATCACAGAGCTTTCATCAGGTGTAGCACAATACCGTTTAAAGCGACCGTTAACGGCAGTAAGAAAAGAAGTTAACAGTTTGGAGATGAGTGTAGTGGTGCAGGCATTATAAGTCGAAATAAAGTGGACTTTATAAGGCTTTCTATGTAATTTAGAAATCCAGTACATAGTTGGCAGTTTGTTTTGCTTTTCGTTTACCCCAGCCTTGAAAGTAGAGCACAGAGTGAAATGTGTGGAAACAACATCATCCTGTACTGGAGTATACAGATTAGTGCTACCGAGTTCCAGAGATAAACCACGGACGTAATGTAGGCATCAAACAATAAGTACATTAACAGATCACACTCAGCTGCATCCCCTATTACATAAAAAGTAGATATAACATTCGAACAGGAAATCCAGTATTTAAGGACACCAGTCAACCAAAAGGACGCATAGAAACAAAGAAGGCAATACACGAAATCACAAACATTAACGGGTTGATAATAGGGCTACCGCCTTGGAACGGCAAAAAAGGGCCGCTAGGGGTATAAACCAGGCTATAAGGTGCACCAAACCTCACAGTTAATTAATTGTTCTCAATGGTACAAGAACGCACACTTGCCACAACGACCGAATGTACAGGGTCATCATCGAATTTGCACATGTTTAGGTGAATACTTCGCGTTTCAGTGTAGGCGTACTTTGGTACTTTGTTATTACACCAGGTAATAATGAAACGGCACTAGAGCAGGATGGGACAAGACAAGACATTCGAAGACAGGTAGCAGTACACTCACGGTCTTGCAGTTGCAGACGCACATAATAATGCCGACGAGGATAAGGAGTGAGGACGAAAGAAAAGATAGGGAGTCAAAGGTCGAAGTTGGGGAAAGAGAACTAGTACCGAATGTAGGAAATATTCGTATTTTTTTTAAAGTCCAACAAGAAAATGGAGCAGGATCAATGTGGACTTTGCATTGCAACACATTGACATTCATGGTTGCTGCCAGAAGGTGAAACCATCCTATGATTAATCCTGACGAACCAGATGCTAGTCTATCACGTGATGTTTGATGACAAACGCAGGTCCCCTGGAAAATAGAAATATAAACTTTCTAAATATCCTCAACTTTAGTCTGCATCATATTTTTATACAGCTATATGTTTTTAAAGATTCTATGTAACTCGCGTTTTCCGCTTCCGCGAGTTCGCGGTTTCCTCCTCACATCAAGTCCACGCTAGCAATGTGGATGAATGTCTTCATCGAGCGTGGTTTGCATAATATGTGTAGCAAGTTTCCTAATCGATGTGAAATAAATTACATTCCTTAAAACTATTGGTAATGTAATTACCTTCATGATTAACCTAGAGTAACATTACAATTACAATATCCCAATATATTCTGTCTTTGTAATTGATTTACAATACATCACAATCCTTGGCTCAAATTCAAAGCCTTTCTGGAGTCAGCAAAATTAAATAGGGGCTGTCTTAGTAAACCCGTTGTATGCAAACATGTGATTAAATATAAAACATAAGTCTTTAATCACCGTTATGATAATATTACCATTTCGCAATCCACAATCGCACATTAAAGAACTTTATGTTATTACTGAGCTGTCTCATCGCGCAATATTCATAATAACGGCCAACATAAAAAGATACAGAGTTTTTTTAATGTTCTTCAACATACCATTTTGGAAATGCAATACATTGCATTTGTACCACAGCTCTAATGGTATTCCTTTGTTCTTGCTTATGATATAATGCTCATAAACCTGCAAGTCTGAGCCTAAGACTTGCTATAACTGCCGATATATTTCAGCCGTGCTATAAATGACAGATTCAACAGTTATACCATGGTCTACCCAATTTACACGTGCGTAGTTGTAATGTTTACACACAACCTGTCAATAAAAATGTCAATTACCGACATTGAATTGCTATCATGGCTATGGTACAAAACATTTATAGTATATTTTTTTCGTATGCGGCCCTCAAAAAGCAGTATAAATCGCGTATACTTGAAAAAGTTTGCTATAAATATTACATATCTTCTTTTGCAAGCGCTGCCTTCAACCTATATTTGCGGCCACACTATTATTGTTATTTTAAACCATTTGTGAGCACCCTAAAAGGCATGATCACTATGCGACGAGTGTCTTGCAAGCGTCTAATGGATAGTTTCTATAATTTCAGTCAGTGTTGGTGTAAGTTATTGCTATATGAGTATATCTTATAGCGGGCCTCTCTCTCTTTGGTCATTATTTGATATAAACAGATGTATACTTAATATACTCAAATAACATATGTGCAACATATTGTAAAACAATAGAAAAGTGGGCTGGGAGTATGTGTGTAAACACAGAACGTTTATAAATAATACAGAAAAATAAAATGTGCAAATCCCGCTCCCCAAACCCAGTGGAGGAAACAGTACAGTTTATGGGGCACACCTCTTTACCACAAAGAGTGTGTTACTGTGTTGAGTGGGAGGTGGAGTGTGGTGAGGTAAAAATGATGTGATTTAGAAGTAAATCCTTTGTTTTAACAATTAGATTGCTGGTGGTAAGAATGGCAATATGCATTATAACTATGATGTAAGGATAAACAAAACTAACAACTCAAATACACATAATATAATGCGGTGATGAGATGTCAGGCAAACGTTGAAATATATCACCTAGCAACAGAGCATATAAATCACCTTCCCGACTCTATTTCTGTGGCAGATCTAAATATTGCCAGATCCTAATGTATTGGTGAGATGATAAACGACAATTCAAATGCATGACGTATCACCATAACTGATGCGAAGAACTTGTGATAGGAGGAAGCAAAATAGCATCAATATTGTTTTAATGATGCATATTTAAATACTCATGAGGTCGATAATGTGCAATAAAGAATTGAACTGGGTTTTACGGCACTTTAACACACAACGGAATTGAACACTACTGACCATGTGTAGAATGGGTTTATAACTCTCAACTGCAGAGAGTTACTGCCCATTATGGTGTAGACAATCGCTGGAAACACTGTCATATGTAGCGTCTGCCCTCACCCCCCCACCCCCCCCCCCCTCCCCCTCCCCACCACACACACACACTCAAGTAGCACCTGATACAATACAGGGATAACGATATACATCTTTAGTAAACGACACAAATAAATATAAACTAACATGAATTCCGGGCGGTTTTGAGGTTTTAACTCACTGCCTGGATAAGCAGTGGTCCTTTTTTGCCCGGGGAACAAACAGGGAGCTAGTAAAAATGAAGAAATAATAATAAAAATAAGCACCATACGTGATAAGATTGGAGTAGTTGCAAACATTCACTGTTATATAAACATATACTCCAGTTACATTCAATGATACAATGATAACACAGAACGTTTTGCTAATGTGACGAGTTGGCTTGTGCAGATGCAATTATGTTGCCTAAATATTTGCCATGAATGAAGGGTTCGTGAGAGTGGTCGATACTGTGCCTGACTTGAAAACCAGTGTGAGAGACTTTAACTGACATCAGTAAAATACTTAAGATGTCGTGTCATCACGATAACGTTATAGTTAACAGAATGGTTTAGGGAGTGCAACTATTCGCATGAGCTTAAGGTCATACTACGCCAATTCATTTTCCATATGCCTACCTTATAGCTCTAAGCTCTGAACTGAGTTTCCTAATATTGGAAGCTTTACTTTGTATTACTTGTTTTGAAAGACCTATCTTAGTTTTATCAAAAAACATACATAAGCAATACATTGAGTTTGTTTTGAAAAAGCTGTTTGGGTCGGATGGTGCTGACCCACCTACTTCATGTAGAAACATGAGGAAAATGTAAAATATACTTTATGCAACACATTATGAATACATTGCACACATGTATGATTTAACCTTTATAAGTGTCGCATACCAGTAAAGTGTATAACTTTACTCCTCGATATCTAAACGGCAAATGCCCTATATTAAATGAAATGTCATTAAATTGGAAGTTACAAATTACATTCTCAATAAAGATAATGTATATAATATAATGACAACGATGATTTATGTTCAAAGACAAACATTGAAACATCAAACACACACATACACATTGCTGAATTGGATTACGTATCTTGTAGTCTCTTAACAATCAATATTACAAAATACTAATTACATGTTCTCTTAAAACTATGAACAATAATACATATGTTACATACCTGTAAATATATGAATAATATATTTATTATGTGAAATCAACAATCCAGTAAAGTGTATAACTTTACTCCTCGATAACTAAACGGCAAATGCGCCGAAGCATAGCTTTATCGCGTGCACGTGCATAATTATATCAGTAAAGGTATGAGTGTATAACATGTCATTGCTATAGGATATATTCTAACAGGGTCACCTGTGTTATGTTACTTAAAACGGAAAATAAATAGATAAAGACGCAAGGTTTTAATGAGTTTATTATTTATTTTCCCGCCCTGTGACATACTTCCCATCTTTAATAAATGACGTCCCGACATTATCAAACAGTAAACAAAACGTGATTTGAATATTATCCTTGACCTGAAATTAGAAAATATTATAGTCTGTGCAGCAATAGCTAAGTTGAAATTACAACAGTCTGATTAGATACTGGCTATCTTCTTTGCACATGAAAAGTGTAAAATATACAGTTTTCCGTTCAGCAATGATGTGTTGAAATCTCAACTGAAACAAAAGGTATGTTAACTATAAAAGCAATTCATAATACATATGAAACCGACTTCATCAGCGTACACTGCAACCTAAACTCCTAGAACAGGTACACCTTCCCGTTCCATTTCTCAGGTATATTGCTTACCTGAAAGTTAACCTATCTGGAAGCTTTCTTGTCCTGTTACCCCTGCACAAGTTGCCAACCTCATCGCTTTCATATTCTGTTGATGTTTCAGAACGTTGTTGGTCATCTGCAGGTAACTGTGGCACAGATGGTAACTTCAGTGCTGGATCTCCCTGTTTACGTCTCATCGGGATGACGTATTTACCGGAACACTCACGTTTATCCTGACGATCACGGTCAGACGTACTGTATTCTTCACTGCTTTCCGACTTCTGCTTTTCATGGTGTTCCGGAGATTCATCTTTTTCCAAACAAGGAATGCCCATGAAAGGAAGCAACATATTCCTGTATTAGTCCTGTGGCATAAGTACTCTTCAAAAGTTGAATTTGATTTTTTTAGCAAGATGTTTTAGTTTGTTTACCTTGTCAACCAATCAAAATTAAGAGATTCTGTGTAATAGCTCCGAATTTACCCTGGACATTTTTCCCGAAAAAAGATAATGAGGTCGACGCCTGCTTGTGTACACACTAGCCTACTGTGATATACTATTTTACAACCATTCTGTTGAAGAAATATAATTCAATGATCACTAATAGAAAAATGTTCTCGAAGCATGGATCACCTCTTGGATATGACATATCTCCAGGATCACACCCGAGTGTATATAGCCGTTCGTGAGATCCTGCTGACATGGCATGTTAATTCGATAATGCAGACTTTAAAAACACGTTACTCTAGATGTTATCCTATTTTATTGTATAAAATGAAATTGTAATCCTATGTTTTATTGTATATAATCCTATTTTATTGTATGCAATGAAATCGGATTACGGCTAGAGTAACGTGTTTTGAAATTTCCCATATTGCTTACTGCATTTCCGATTGCATTTGCATTTACTGTGTTTGGTGCGATTACGAAATTTCCAGCAGCTTATTAAGCCGTAACTTTGTCATCTAATTCATCCATCTTTGTCAGTAATATAATATCTTTTTAGACAGTTATTTTAATCGAGTTGAGAAGTATTGTATTGCTTCCTGTTAGGTTTGGTTGTTTGGGTGAAGTGTTTGTCTAACACTTTCTTTTAAAGTTTGAAAAAGTCACTGCGTTAAACTTTGTTTATTTTCTTTATTCTCTATCGATTCAAACTTATCAAATAATTATTGAACATCTGGTCCCACTAAGCGTAACAGAGAATCGCTTGTTTCCTGTCCGTTTCAGTTGTTCCTGACCGTGCTTCGTAAAATAGGCACCTTTATATTGTTACCTGTTTGCCCGACTTGGCTGCCACCATTGATATTAAACGGTTCTGCAATAGGCATTCGCTATGTTGACTATGATAACTCCCCTATTTTTGCTTTAAAATTTAATCCCCCATACAGTCACTCAAAAATAAATAATTTAAACCTTTTATTCAGGATTTAATCCTTTATATTTTACGAAATTATGACCAATTTCACATGAACAAATCACTAGAGCGTCCTTATCTCTATGGAGTCCTTTCATTCTCGTCGACAATTGTGTGTGTTGTTTGGAAGAAAACGTTATAACAGGTCCCAGTACAATTAATACATCTATTCACTACCACAGCTTAGCCAGACTGTAATACTGTGTCCGTTTCCTAAATGTCAACATTATGACAATGCATATTTGCTTACTTTGATTTAGATCTACCTGCATGAATGTATATCCGTGACATACCTAATCATTCACTGTTATCATCCTGTTTGTAGAAATCAACCATTTTAGGCTAATTGTATCAGGTAAAGACAAATTCCTTCGATAGATTATTTCTGAAACGCATTTTAGGAATTTGAATGACCGCTATATTGTTAACATGTTGTTGTTTTGTTGTTGTCATTTTCTGTCGCTGAGAATGAATTCACTTTCATAATTCATTACACGCTTTTGATGAAACTAGTTTTGAATATCCATTATAAGTATTATTAAATAATAGAATGTTTATGATTACTATTCTAAATAACTTAATGATTCACACATATTTTAAGATAGCGTTCGCGAACTATTTAACATTCTGACTGTTAATTCCCAGCGTAAGAAAATTAGGAATTCTGATCCATCTATAATCCAGTTTATTTTTCTGGCTTACATGCATTTTTTTATCGTACAGAAACTTATTTATTAAATTGTTTAATATGTTAAAGACTAGATTTCCAGGTCATATTTGTTATCTGTCTTCATGAATATCTTATCTTGTTTACGATATTTTTCGTCATGACCAAAGAACTATCCTTTTTGGCACTTTCCTAGCCGAAACTATGAAGGCGTTTGATAAGTCAGTATGGGGGTGCCAGGGCACCTGCTTGGTCACGAAGAGTATAAACAGAGCGTCAGATCTGAAATCGAGGACAGTTGTTGTGGCGCTAAGTTCAAACTAGGCAAATGGGAGCAAAAGGAACAAAATACATAAGAACTCAATCATATAGATGTACATTCCAAAAGGGTATAAATTGAAACAAATGTCCCGGTGAGATCCATATGAGATCCATATGCCAAAATACATAGAATAATCCATACCAAATTTATTTTGTCAGGAAATGTTACATATATGTGAACCTTAAGTAGATAATCTATGAACATTAAAGTGAAAACTTTGTTAACTGTCTTCAAATTACTCAACCCGGAGGTGCCTTAAATACTATATACATGTGCCCATGAATTATTAATTATTCGGCCATAATATTTACATTATATAGCACAAAACTCACATCAAACACCACTTGACAGGCTAAACTACCGCTACTTTATTCACAACAGCAAAAACATGAAAACATTATCTATAAACATGTGGTCTTTCACTGAAGTATTTACTGTTCGGCTTCTATCGGTGACTATATCGGTGGTACATTTTCAAATGTTTTTGTTTTCTTATTTAAATTTCGATTCATTGGTTCCACTACTCCGGGCCGATAAAGGCTCTGGGTATTGTTTAACTACCCTTAGGCTATGTTGTCTACTTTTCTAGTCTTTTGACTGTCACTTGTGATGCGCAAACTTCATAACCGCTGCTCCCAACTAAATTCCATTTTGTTTATTTCGCTCTTCGGGGTATAGAATTGTATTATATACTGGGACCGTACGCCGTTGGACATGGACTGATGACATTAAATATAGCATGTCCACCGCCATATGCATGCCATCTTCGGGATGGTTAAAATTCTGTACTATTGATTTTATGAATATTGAGTTCTGATCAAACCGGGGCTAGGTGGCACGAACGGTAGCCAATCATATTTCACTACCGTTCATGAACAGTCTCAATCAAACCGAGACTGCAATATTTCGTAATTTTTGTGTTCAGCCGTTTCCAAAGGTCCACTATCATACTCTTTTTTATATCTAATTTACTTTGTTATCCAATATTTTGCTCAAAATAAAAGTAGTTGGAATGCGTTTAAAATACAAGACCAATCGCCCAGAAATTTACATTGAAGTGTCAGTTTTACTGTATGCTGTATGGGTGATTTCAAACTCAAAACTTGTGTTGCTTGCACGCCAAACGATTTTGAAATCTGCTCTCATCTATACATACATGTAACGTTGAAACCCACCTGAAAAAACAAATGTCTGAATATAAACACTTTCTGTTAAAGTCATCTATATTGAGAGACAATTTTGAATGTCGTAATATCATGGCAAGTTGACGTCATTGTCGTTTTGCATCTTCATCTGTATGATACGTTGGTCTGTCAAAGTTGGACATCTTTCGAAGGAAGTCGACTTGTGCTTCATGGTTATGAATTGTGATCACAAGATAAAGTACAGAATTAAGAGATGCTAGTATAGGAAGAAGTGAAATAAAGAATAAAGACAAAACTCGACATAACTTTTCATATAAGTGTCAATAAATACACAAATAAAATATTTAGAGTAAATGAAAGAATGAATTTCAGATTAGTTGTCTATACCTACATTGATCCATCTGATATGAACAAACCAGCTTCCGTCGCGGTACCAGAGACAAGTGTGTACCCGCTAACACAGCTTCACATCGTCAGTTTGTTCTTAGTAGGTTTAGCTGAGATCCTGGTTTACGGGATGAGAGCGGTAAGCTCCCTCTTGAAGTGTACCAAGGAGCGGGCCTTAGCTGCAGCAGCTGGAAGAATGTTCCAAGCAAACTGTTCTCAGAAAGAAACAAAATTTCGTGCTGGAAATTCTAAGAATGTAGTGCTCTTGTACACGTGGAAGAGGGAGTCAGGTACTCAGAGCAGGGTATGTCTATCAAGTCATGGACTACATTGTAGAGGAGTGTAAGTTGGAACCTGGCAGTCAGAGTGTTTGCCAATGGAAGTGATCCAATATTTCAGTCACACTGCTGGTGTTTGTGTAGCGGGTAAAACATACTGACGCTCGTCTTTTGGATGTTACTTGTGATATGCAGGCTTCATAACCGCTGCTCCCAGCTAAATTCCATTATGTTTATTTCGCTCTTCGGGGCATTTAATTTTATTAGATACTGGGACCATACGACGTACGACATGGGGAAGCATATAACTCCATGTCGACCGCCGTATGCATGCCATCTTCGGGATGGTTAAAATTGTGTACTATTGATTTTATGAATATTGAGTTCTCAGTGCTCAACCCGGGGCTAGAGGGCGTGAGCGGTAGCTATCATATTTCATTACCGCTCATGAACAGTCTCATTCAAACCGAGACTGCAATATTTCGTATGTGTCGTTCTCGGCCGTTTCCAAAGGTCCATTATCATACTCCTTTTTTGTACCATCTCCTTTTATAGGTCTGGTCTGTATGTTGTGGGCTCCAAACTGTAATCAACACAGTAATCCACTTGAGGTCTCACCAGACTGTTAGGTGCATTTGTCTTGGTGTCCTCGTTTGTTAAATTCTGCCTCAAGAACCCTAGCATGTAATGAGCCTTTTTACCGACTCTGTGAATGTGATTTTTAAGGGAAAAAGATGAATAAAGGTCGACTTAATACGTAGGTACTTGGTCATGTCACATTCTAGTAGTATGTGCCCTTTTAATTGGTAGTTGTGGACTTTCACTGTCTTGGATTTGGTGACATATGTCTATAAAAATGAGGTCATCTGCAAATAGCCTTCTTTTAGAGATAAACCCTGTGGGGCTCCGCTACACACTGCTGCTTTGTCTGATGTAGAACCCTCTACATTTGGTGTCTTTGGACAGAAAGGATTCAGTCATTTGATAGGTTCTCTATCTGATACCATAATGATTTAGTTCCTTAGACGTGGGACTCGGTCCATTTGTTTTTGAAAAGTTGAGAATGACCATATCTATCTGGATACCAATATATAATGAGGAAGCAAGCTCGTGAAAACGGGTCACGAGATTTGTCTCACAGCTTCTTCTTGCTTGAAAACGATAGTCGTCAGTGAGGATATTGAACTTGTCCACGTATTTCAGGACATTGCTAACAATTATGCTCTCCAACAACTTACAGCATATGTAGCTGAGTGAGACTGGGCGATATTTGCAGGCTTCATATCTTTCTCCTTTCTTTAAAATGGCTGTGATGTTGGCTTGTCGCTGGAAGTGTTTACTGTGGATAGAGCTTTCTTGAAAATGGTCGCTATAAGTGGTGCGATTTCATTATGACATTATTTAAGGATTCTTGATGGAATCTGATGAGGGTCTGAAGCTTTCGTAGGTTGATTTGTACCAGTAGTGATGTTTACCAGTAGTTTTTCTGACGACCTCATACTATGTCATTCATGGATGGATAAAGGGTCCCGTCTTGGTCAAGAACGGAAGTAGTGCCCTCATGAGTGACTGGTATTGGTTGTTCAGTATGTCCACCTTGTCCTTGGGGTTGTTGAAGAGACGTCCTATGCTTTTAAGTGGAGATATGCCGGTGGTGTCTTTTCTGATCGATTTGATGTATGCCATAATCCTTTCTGTTTACTTTGTCTTTCATCGTCTGCGTTCCCACCTTCAATTATGTTGTTGATATAGTTCCAATAGGACTGTCGTTCTGCTCGCTATACATTCTTGTTAGAGTCTTAATATTTTCTGACGTACCTTCCTGACCTTTTCATTCGTTCGAAGAGTTTGTTCCTTGTGCGGATGCCTGCTTTGACTTTCCTGTCAATCTTATGTTTATTTTCTCGTTTTAATGGTATCTGATTTTCCATGAGACTTTGTAGTTCATATTTGAACAACCAAAACTCTTCAGCTGTGGATTGCTAACTTATTGTAGTGAAACAGAAATTGTTTTCAATCTGTACAATTTCTTGTTTGATAGCGTCAAAATGTACATTTCGGTAGCAGTAGACATTCTTTGGTGCTGTGTTAACGTCGGAGGCTTGACTCTATATATATGGTCACGTGGTCAGATATTCCTCGTATTATTTCAATAGTGTTTACCAGGGATTGGTTATTTGTAACAGACAGGTCAAGTAGGTTATCTGTGTCCTCAGTTATCCTAGTTGAACTTTCAGAGACAAAGAATGATAAAAATATCGGAAGTTTATGGTAACGATAACCCTGATTGAGTAGCTTTTTAGTTATACAAAGATTACGAATATTAAAGTCCTCAACTCGAGTACAAGCTCTTGAAAAACGAATAAGTTGAGACACATACACCCCATAAGAAGTAAGTTGATCTAGGTAGTAGTCGCGGCTGATATTTAGTAGTTCATGACTCTGTGAGGATATTGTTGTAGATGACTTTACACTGTGGTTTGTCCAATTAAAGGCTGGCAAGTTAAAATCACCAACAAACCAAGTATGTGCCGACGATGGGATCTATGCAAGGCAAGTTTGAAGCTTTGCTAGGCAATAACTAATGGTCGGTAGAATGATCCTATATGGTAAGGGTAACCCTGACGGAGTAGCTGTTTAGTTATACAAAGATTAAGAATAGTAAAGTCCTCAACTCGAGTACAAGCTCTAGAAAAAACGAATAAGTTGAGAAACATAAACTCCATAAGAAGTTGCTCGGGAAACGTCCCCATCTAAATGTGGATAATTAACAATATCAAAATTAAAATGATCTCTCTTGTCATATATTTTGCTAATTATTTCACCATATTTAATGGAGATGTGTAAATCAAGAAAAGAAGCGTTCGTATCGGAATATTAGCTTTGTTAGTAGAGTTGTTTTGCTCCTGTTATCATTGTTTTGGCCCAAACAAGTTGACCGTGCCGTCAACATTAACCTCTTCTTAGTCCGTACTGTCCTTGGTATGTTCTGTCTTTCTTATTCGCCTTAAAGTAATCTGGGAATATTGATGTCGATAAGCGATATGGTTTCAGCCACACTCTGTCCAGCTAACAATGTTTGCCTTGGTTGTTCAATAAAAATGTCAAGAAAGAGTCTCTTGTCGAGAACATACTGAGAGTTTATCACTAGTACTTTCATGGGCAGGTCGTCTTTTTGCCGAGACAACAATGTTTGCCTTGGTTGTTTAAATCAAAATTTCAAAAAGGGTCTCTTGTCGGGAATAGACTGAGAGTATATAACGAGTACTTCCATGGGCAGGTCGTCTCTTTGTTTAGAGCTGCGGTGTATGAACTGTGATTCATTGATGCTGAATGACCAATGCATATTATATTCAGAAACTGTATACACGGGGAGGTTTTCTTTTCCCTTACATTTATAGATGTAACATATTATAATTTTGATTTAAAACTATCAAAAAGGTCACACTGCAGTCCAAGCGTGTTTTAAAAACTGGATGCAGTTAAATCCGCCACTAGAATAATGCCATAAAACCAAGCAACAACAAATAATGTTTTGTTGATGTTGTTAAATAATATATTAAGAATGGTTATAAACATTTTATAAGAGAATACCGTTGTATACTATTTTATAAGTTTTTAAAAATTTAGAAGACATATTTAAAGTCTTTCTGAAACGCTGATTACATATTTGCTAATAAGAACATTTCCTATTTGTATATTGAAAAAAACGTTACGATAGTTTGACAGTATGCGTGAACAATACAGACAGATAGGAAAACTGTGAGAAGATAATTTGATTTACTGTCAAATGTGAGTGTTTTACTGAAAACCTCATTTATTTTCGTCTCAGAAGTGTATCTTACTGTTTAATTTCTAGTTTCGCCAATTTATAATCATTAATTTGTTATTTACATTTTGCGACAAGGGAGTATTAGTTATAGAGTACATATAATGCATACAGTGAAAATTAAGTTATTAAATTTAAAAACAACAACACCAACAACAACTACATTGTCTTTTAACGTGAACTGCGTACCAGAAATTATTCATTTGTGTATGCAAACAAAAAATGCGATCATATTAACAGAGGCAACGAATACATAGAACATATATAGAGGATTGGTTTGGAGTGAATATAGGATTTATTTTCATCAAGAAGTGAGAAAACTTATATTTTCACAAGTGCTTTATATTCTATTTATTATATAGTATTACTTTTTATCATGCAACACTACCAAATTGTTTCAAACAGAAAATACGTTTCGTTCCAAAAGTTCCCCGTTAACGTATTCGCGGATAAATATAGTAAGGCCAGTCCGTGAGGCGATTTACATATATTTAGTGCGCATAGAATATAGTTCTAAACTATGACATAAATACTTCCGGTGACGTAATTTCCGCGCGACGCCAACTCGCACGACCCTTTCCGGCGATGACTGAAGTCCCGGTATTCCATATCCGGTGACGTTATCTGCGTAGCTATCTGCGTAACTAGGCCCTCTTGTCTAGCGTATCCGTGGCTACCGCCTGGTCTGTCGCCCAAAAAGCGAATGATGTAGTTCCCACGTCCTATGACGTTCTATGACGGCGTTCCCCACCTACGACCCCGTAGACCACGCTCCAGACAATACACTCTATACGCTCTACCTGCGCTTCTAGCTACAAAATATATACTCAGTCTGACAGTGTTAACAAAACATGTATTATATAATAGCACTATACATAACAGATGATGGCAAAGCAATCTTTATTCAGAATGAATAAACACGAATTCTTAACCTTCTTCGTATTGAAATTATGCTAAACTTTGGCAAAATAGCGATGAATTTAACAACAATGCAATCTCACATTAAATTCTAGATTTAACCCAAAACTTACAACACAATAATTCAACCATCAACATTAGACTTAATTTGGTTGAAAAGTTCACTCTTGACCACACCCCATCCATTGTGGAGCATCCTTTTATATAAAAATGGTAGATCAATAGTCCTTAAAATTTAATATACAGCAGCTAACGGGTGTTAATGTGATGCATGATGCAAGTTAACACAGGGTAGATACAAAGGCAATGTTGCAAAAAGAGGTTTGAAAGACTAGCACAGCAGTCTTTGCTTCAGTTTGTGGGAGTAGGAAATCTTTCTTAAACGAAAACAACTGATTTACAAAGTAGTTGGAGTATATGACTGCTGAAAGAAAAGAATAATCTAGATACCGCTAATGCAAATGGACAGAGCATCCTGAAAGACATTTTTTGAAAGATGGTAGTTAAATATTATTTTAAACAGCAGGTTGTCAAAATGGGCACAGACTATAGCAATCCTAGTACTGAATTTAATGAGAATGCAAGGTTTGATAGAAGACTTAAAGACTGTATGAATATTTGTACGATTGCTAGGCATCTTTAATTTCCATTAAGGACAAGGTATGAGGTGTATTTTTCTGACAATATGTTCAAAATGCAATAAAAATATTACATATAATCTTTTGTTCATGTTGAAGTAAATTGATCATATTCTATCTTCAAAATATTTTTTATTTTATTTGATTTATCTAGATGAATTAACAAATACATGATATTCATGCAATTCTCTTGTTTAAGCTTCTTTGTGTGTGTGTTCGCATATTTCTTTCCCCTATTCAAGAACATAATAAGAAATAATATTTTATGCTTTATTTTTGTAGATTTTCCCCAAAAATGTCAAGATGTATAAACTTTGCTATTCCATACATTTTTTCATGTACATTTATATAATAGAATGTTTAAATAACATTCAACTCCTTTATATTGCAATAAAATTGTATTTTAAATAGTCAAAGTTTCGGCGGTTTTGGTTTAAATTTCGATATTCTGTGCCGAAAGAAATGGCATTTTCAAATCTCTGATCCTTCAGGTCTCACTACAGAATTACCTCCCTTGGCAATGACGGTAGGAAGATTCCTACACCGTAAAAAACTAGGGCTGTGTTAATCGGTTTGCTCTCAACTTGGAAATGTGCAATCATTCTCTTTTTTCTGCCTTCAGGTGACAAGATTGGAACATGTTCATGACTTCTGCCAAGTTTGGATGCCACTGGGTGATTTTCGAGGAAGATATGATAATTTGAAAATGGGTAGGAATAGTTGAATTATCAGTGAAATGGAGCTAGTTTTGAGGGGTGCTGAAAAAGACTGGAATTTAAACATATTTAATCTGGTCAACATTTGATTTTTTGTGGATATTCTGAGCTTCAGAGGAAGGTTTGCAGATTGAGGGTAGATTTAAAGACCAATGTACATTTTATAGTATGTTTGCAGTAGTCCACAAGTGACCGTTTATACATATATTATATAGTGTTGATTAATTCACTAGTGAGACGTTCAGGACTGTCTCTTCTGTAGCTCATGACACCTTTACATTTAAAGACACTTTATAAGGTCTTCCCTTTTGTGTTTGTGATGTCGTTAGCATTTATTATTGCTTTTGCCTTCTTGTTTGTCTGTTTGTGTGTTTGTTTCTGTGTTTTGTGGTTTACTGTCCTCCTTGAATGCTACTTTCCCTGTCCGATCTTTTTATATTTCTTTTCTGTTTTGCTATATTTTAATCATAATTGATTGATATGATTTTTTCTCTGAAAATGTCAAGATTTATTCATTCCAAATATTTGTTTTCATGTATATCATGTATATAACAGATAACATTAAGGACTTTCAATATCCTTATAATGTAATGAGAAATATATTTTTTTAAAGGTAATCCCGTTTTTAGTGATTTTGGTTTAACTTTTGGCTAAAAAAATTCCAGTTTTTACAACTCTCTGATCCTTTAGAATTTACCTATACCTCAGAACATCTTTAGAAGAATGAAAACACCTTAAACATTTCTATTTTGTTTAATTGGAACCGTCAATATTTTCTTTAATTATTCCAACAATCAGCGAATTGTATGCATTTTTGCTGATTTCCCTCCAAATTGGCAAGCTGTATACATTTTGTTCATTTCAAATACTATTTTTTATTTATATGAATATAACAGACAACTGTCAGAAGCTTCAGCTCCCTAATATTGCAATGATAATAATATTTAAAAAATTCCAATTTGTAGCGATTTTTGCTAAAATTTGCATGTTTTGCCCAAAAATATTGTATTAAGCAACTGTTTCAGAAAAACTATCATGGTTATTTCTTTTTACTAAGATATATCTAAAAGGTGGTAGCATTTAAAATTTGCCAGCTGAGTTGGTACAGCAAAGTTGAGTAGCCCATGATCTATAATTTTAAAGCGACAGTAAACTCAAAATTACGCATTGTATGGGTAAAATTGGACAACAAACGCTCAAAACCTATGTAAAGCAATAAGGGAAACGTATTTCTGAGCAATTTTACCAATTGCTATTTATAAATATGGATTATGCAGCCGTGTAATTTTCATATACATGTAGAAAAATAGTTTTCCAATTGAAAAATCACCAGAAAAGGTGGGGTCACAAGACATGTAAGAAAGTTCTTGTTTGTTTGCTAAACAAGTCAAGGGTATTACTGTTTTCATCGACAGTTCTTCACAAAGTTTGTGCATGGAAAATATTCATCAATAAACCAGTATCAAGGCATTTATACATACAACAACAAAATCGAGTAGGAATGGGCTATTTTACCCGATTTATAATCTTCATTTCCAACAGAAGATGAGGCATAATTTGTATTGTAACTTGGAACTACGTTCGACTACATCTCGGAGGTTTATACACAATTGGTGTTGGTGAACCTTAAACTATTTTATAATTGATAAAGTCTCGTCCAGTTAATGCTTGACGTGTTCTATATCACCTAGACATATTATATTCGCTTAGAGAACGTTTCAGGTTTTAACCGGAAAGACAAACGGTAAAAAACTAATAACAGGCTGATATGCATATCAATACATTTTAAGTATTTTTCCAATCAGTTTTGTTGTAAGGTATTGTTATATGCATATATCGCATATCGGGACAATGTCTAATTGATGTTAATCGTTTGTTATATTTCTTTACACGTGCTCTAATATAAGATTTAGTAAATGTCAAACAAGTTCCCTTGGTTGCATGGTTTCAACGCAAACAGATTAAAATACTCGTTTATTATTATCGTACAGTTGAAAGAATTTCTTGCAAAAAACCGGATAAATATGGGATCTTACATGAGTACTCATTTAATAATGAATGAGAACGAATGTTAGATACATTATAACGTCAAATTACGTCAGAAAACGTATATTAACGTGACGTCCATGACGTCATTAACGTTATGTTATACCATTAGTGGAATATCGAAAATATTGAATGGTGTTATTATACTCCCACACTGCATTTATGTGATAAACAACAATAACTATCGGAGAACAGCGAATATCCACTATTCGTGTTTTCAGAGACCATTCAAGTATACATTCGATATACCCCCAGAAAGAGGGAAACTCTCTTCATCAAGCAATCTTTAAAGAAATAGTAGGGATATCTTCATGAGCAATACTAACAAATGTGAACTAGACATTCATTAAAAAACCCAGAAATATTAAGAGGGAGTGGGGTGGTCTTTGGAAGGGTGGAGGTTTTGGGGATGATTGCCACGGGAAAAGAATACACTGTATACCATTAAATAATACGAATAAACAAAGAAGAATATTGCGAAAATATATGCAAAAGGTATAGTTTCGACTCATAGTGGGTTGGTAGCAAAGATGGACCGAGCTATATAATATGTGCCTATGAACATTACTTCAACAACACAGAAAATCGTCGGGAAAATAAAATATTTGAATGGTTGGAGAGGGACGGTATTGATTGAGAAACAGATGTTTTATATATACTCAGAAACATATATTATGTAAATAGAGTATGAAAGGGGACATTTGGAAATACCGAATGAGATAAAAAAATAATATTACAGCTTTCATGCCTTCTAGTCACAGGTTGAGTAGAAATTCATATTAAATTAAAATGTAAATTGTATGCAAATATGAGCCATCCCGAAAATGGTATTCATATGACAGTGAAAATGGTACCTTCAATTCGTAGTTTCATACCATTCCTTGGACAGCGGCATATGGTTCCAGTTTCTAACAAATTTATTTGCTCTAATCAGGAAAACAATGGCCTAAATAAACAAAATAGAATTTAGTTGAAAGAAGCGGTTATGAGTTCAGAAGTAAGTAAGAGTCAACAGACTAATTTTATTTAAAAAGCAGACAACATATCATAAGGGTGATTACACCATATTCAGAAGTCTTTAAGGCTAGAGTAGAGGAACCACTTATTCAAAATGAAAGTATTAAAATGAAGAAATTGAGAATGTACCACGGATATCTGTATATAAATACCGGGCTCAGAGATCTACGTAATATTTAACATATCTTATTGCATACACAAGAAATCCTTTCACCGCCGCCACACAGCGCAGGAATGCTACTGTGACATATAAAAGGAATAAGCATATCTAAGCATATCTAAGCATATATGAATAAAACATATTGTAAAACAACAGTTGTAGGCTAGCCTTATGTGCGGTGTAACACAGATACATTTACAAACATTTCCCCCCCCCCCCACTCCCCTCTAATGCCCAACACATTTCAGTTTTAAAGGCACCATACTGCACTAAACAAACGTTAGTGTGACTGTTAATAAATACTGATAATACTGCACTAAACAAACGATAGTGTGACTGTTAATAAATACTGATAATACTGCACTACACAAACGTTAGTGTGACTGTTAATAAATACTGATAATACCGCACTAAACAAACGCTAGTGTGACTGTTTTATAAATACTGATAATACCGCACTAAACAAACGTTAGTGTGACTGTTAATAAATACTGATAATACTGCACTAAACAAAAGCTAGTGTGACTGTTTTATAAATACTGATAATACCGCAATAAACAAACGTTAGTGTGACTGTTAATAAATACTGATAATACTGCACTAAACAAACGTTAGTGTGACTGTTAATAAATACTGATAATACCGCACTAAACAAACGCTAGTGTGACTGTTTTATAAATACTGATAATACCGCACTAAACAAACGTTAGTGTGACTGTTAATAAATACTGTTAATACGGCACTAAACAAACGCTAGTGTGACTGTTAATAAATACTGATAAGGGAGATTCTTAGGAGGCAACAAACACAACCAAGCGAATAAAGTAGAGGTCTCGGTTTTATTGAGTCGTAATGGTAATAATGTAAGAAGCAACAACTCTCACGCCCGCTAGCACTTGCTTAAGCGGTATTCTACTTCAAAGACATATACATTGGGACCGTTGATCCCAAAGGACCAGTAAAATTAATACTACTGATTCCTAGCACGAGAGACATTTTTCAGCCGCCACACTGCATACAGTGCAATATTATTATATTGCATAACTATATGTGATGGATGATTGGTTCGTGATAGTTGTCAATACTGCGTCTAACTTGAAAACACGAGTCTAATAGAAACAAACTGAAATATGTAAACTACTTAATATAATGGCTTAGGTACCTAGCCCACAAGTCGGGAGTTTAACCATTCGGATGATACTTCAAACTTTTGAGCGTGTCTGAATTATAGAGATAAGTGATATTTAAAAAAGTATCTAGGACCAGGATCTGACTGCATTTTGCCAATATGTGAAACAGTCGATGTTTGTAAGATTGAATATTTTAGAGAGCCGGCAGAGTATGATTTTTTGTAGCATCTTGATAAGCCACCACAGAGATATGCTCTCATTGTCAGGCATATAGATAAGTGATGACTATATGCTGGCCTGTGGTAGACTTCAGCTTGAAAAGATGTTTAAGTTTCACAAGTATACTACTTTATAAAGAAGTCATTTACAGTTCTACACTCGTGTTAAATACTGCACCTTATTAGAGCAAAGCAAGTTATGTGTTTTATATATTAAGACACTATTTCTTTTGAGAATTGGTACTCAGATAAACTTCGGAAAAGGAAATTCTGAGATTCGGTCAAAAGTTGACTTAAATATGCAATGAAGTAATACTGACGTGTTCATATTGAAGTGTTATAAAATCATTGTACTGGAACTACTATTCTGCATACTCTTTAGGGATTGGTGCAATTAACAATTCAAGTCGAAGGATGTTTGTCATGTAATGTAATCATTATAGTTTTTTTTTTCGTTATGAAAAATTCCCACGATGACGTACGTACTTTCGCGTATAAATTGCAAAAGACTGATTGGCAGAAAAAGTATACAGAAAGTTCTATGTCTAATGCATATATCTAAGTTGTATCGGTGCAGCAGGGTAAGAAAAAGAAAGCATTGAGCTTATGTTTGTATGTCAGATGGAAAAGCATTAAACAGAAAGTCTATGTCGAGTGCCAAATACCTGTGCATACACTAGTCTACTGTCCTATAATATGTTACAAGCATTCTTATGAAGGACTACAATAACAGGACCACTACCAGCGAAATTGTTCTGGAAACGTGTTTTTGATATGCCCTATCTCTTTGATCACACTGGAGTTTAAAGCATTTCGTGAAATCCTACTGATATGGAATAGTAACTCGATGTGATACAGAGTTGAAGAACATGTTAAACTAGATATCAACTTAACACATTCTATGTGATGTTCTCTTATTGCTTTCTGCATTTTTCATTGTATTTGCATGTACATTTTTAGATCCGTGCACTGACGAATTTCCAACAGATGATTAAGCGTTAACTCTGTTACTTTAAGACATGACCGGGTAAGCTTTCACAATTAGCACAACATCAGAAACAGAACAAGCATGAAGTTTAACTTCTATCCAATATTTCGCTTAAAATCAATGTAATTGAAAAGTTTTGTTAATACAAGGCTAAAGGCTCAGAATTTTACATTGAAATGTCAAGTGTACAGTATGCCGTATAAACACTTTCATTGTCCTTTTGTCAGTAGTATTCGACTGGGCGGGGAATCATGTCATTTGTACAATGCGTGGTCATCCATTGTGTCAACACAATAAGGTTGAGCATTTGGCTAATTGCTACAAATAGACACAATCGTGATATTTCAGGTATACATAAAACGGACACTCATACGTTTTATTATTGTCTTATCCCTTTTTTATCAAATGCAAGTTTCATGTTAAATGACGAGTTGGTTTAACTGTTAATTGGTCCAAAACCACAATAATGTTAATTTTTTTAGAAATACAAATATCTACATATATATATAAAAAGCAATATTGCCATCAATCATGCTAAATCTAATAAATTAACCAATAGTTAACACAAGAGTATGAGAGTGGAAACGACCGAACACGACACATACGAACTATTGCAGTCTCGGTTTGATTGAGACTGTTCGTGAAAGGTAGTGAAATATGCTAGCTACCGCTCACGCGTTCTAGCCCCGGGTTGAGCAGAACTCGATATTCATAAAACCAATTGGACATAATTTTAACCATCCCGAAGATGGCATGCATATGGCGGAGGACATGGAGATCTTTGCTGCCCCGATGTCCAAGGGCGTATAAGATTACGACATTTATGTTTTTTAAGATAATAAGACAACAACTTAATGTAATGTACCTGCAGGCAGTGGGATAAAGCGAGTAAAACATCGTAATGCCGTTACTATCGTGCAAACGAAGTGGTTCCTTTCACAATTGAACAATACAATATTCACTACTGTTGTTTCTGAACACGTTTGTTAAATATACAAAACATACTTTTGAATATGCAATACAATTCATGTGTTTGTTTATAAATTTGCAAATTCAAAACGTTCAAATTGTTTGAATATTAAGTTGAATAATTATATTTATATACGAAACAGTCTATATCTTAGCAATGGCTAGCAAATTGATCAGCATGTTATACTATATGGATTTATTTTGGCCATTCGTACAAAACACAACCTCTTCTGAAAACAAAATATTAACAAGTTTGTATCAGTCCTGTTCATTTCGTTTATATTCATTAGTCTATTCTTTAGCACACGTTAGACATTATCCTATTCCATAGAAAACCAACATTAGTATAGGTATTATAGTAGTTTGTAACTTGATCGCACGCTGTCCATCAATACCTCCCAAATGTGTCATTTTGTGTGATTAACAGACATTTTGCCCCGTACATTATTGAAAATAATATTAGTTCAGCTTAAATAAATGTTCTGTGATGTGCATTCATTTGGTAAAATGAGTTTAATATATTATTTCTATATGATCCATTTCTTTGAATATGATGCTTTGGGTGACATTAATAGTACATGAAAGAAGTAATTTCCAATTTCATAAAATTATTCGGTTGGTTACATACTTATTTACATTATACGAAATGGCTTTTAATGTCTCAGTTTGCAAGAACTTAGACAGTAAAACGCATCGCCACGACGAATTTGTCTGTGTTAATATACCGTATTAATTTGTTGAATTATGTTGCAGATTCACGAGGATAGGATACCGTACCATACCCAAAATAGACTGGTTAAAAAAAGATGGCAGACGCGGCTATAGCAATAGTGATTTGAAGGGAAGTGGTGCTCACAGCGAAGTGCACAGAAACATGTGGTAGAGAGGAAACACCTGCCTGTACAAGACAGCGACTCTGCATGGTCAAGAGGCAGAATATATCTTAAACAAAGGAATTTAAAGACCAGTTACAGTACACGAACGTTGTTGCAGCTGGAGAATCAAATAATAATGCCGCTGGAGGCACTGAATGCTACTAATTAAACGTCAGACATCCGAACCAGAAGCTAGAGTCCGGGTATAAGTGCGATATGTAGGATTGAAAAGAAAGATGCAATATCGGTGACAAATGAGAACAATATTCGTATTTCGTGATATGAAAACACACATATTGATATTACTGTTTTCAGAGTCCAACGAGAGCAAGGGAAAGTACTGATATGAATGTTGTGAAGCAAACTGTGTTAGCCTTTTACGTCTGTCCTATGCCACTTCCTCCAAAGCGCAAAATGCTAGACTTTAGATCAAAATAAGAGGTCAACAAAGCCTCGAGGAGAATCCTTTCAGAAACGAGAAGTTCCAGATCCAATGCCGAGAGTAATACGATTCCTGCCAGAGGGAGAAGCAATATTGTAATAAATCACAACATATGATATTTACCCACATGATAGTGTAGAAGAACAAACGCATATAATACATACAGAACTACTACCGGGACCAACCCAGATTTCATGTTAATAGAACGTAACCTCAATGTTAGTCCGCATCATAATTCTACGTAGTTTATTTCTTTTTAAAAAGACTGTTCAACTCTGACACTTGGGATCTTCCAAAGTTCTCGTTGTCCGCCATCATCCAAAAAGTAGCATTCAATGAGACAGTCAAAAACAAACACACACATAAACGAAGAACGAATTTAAAGGTGAATCTTGTATTCATCTATAAAGTCGTTCTTCGTTTCTGTGTGTGTTTGCAAGATATAATGCACCACAAACACAAAAGGGTTGACAACAGAGCTAACGCATTGGAATGGTCATGGCAACAAGCCGCTGGGGATTTAAATCGGATTTTAGGGTGCACCAAACCTCACTCTTACCATATTGTCATCCCAGTAAACGGGACAGTATAAATAAAGATATCCCCGCCAGGAAATAATCTCGAACAAATAAGGCAGCATTAATAGGCACTTTAAGTAAAACACAAAAATGATCGTGTATATATACTATAAAAAAACACCAATATAACAATAAAAAAATATATTCTGTCTTTGTAATTAATTTCCAATACATCACAATCCTGGTCTCTAATTAAAAGCCTGTATGGAGAAAGCAAACATAAATAGGCACTGTCGTAGCAAACCCGTCATAAATACAACTGTGAAGTTAATTTTGTTAACAGTTGACGTTATCGTTAGCTGTTTTCGAATTCTATAGTTTGAAATATGTTTTTAACATACATGTCTTTAAATAGAATACCAGTACTTGAATTAAAGTGTATGCGTTAGGCTTTTCTGAACGGTTTTAGGGTCAGACTTAAAAATGACGAATAATGGTGTTTTCTATTATAAAGGGTTCAGACATAATACATGAGTTTGAAAAATGACCCCGCATTTACGCAGAAATTCGCTTTGTTTCACACTAATATGTGCTATCCTAGGTTACTCACCATGGTTAATTGAAGCATTTAACGTCCAGTTCGATTCAAAACCTATTTTGAATTCATATTACGACTTAAATAGCACGACTACAACCTTCCCCAGAGCGAGGTAAGAGGAGAGAAACTAACAAGCTCGGTCTTCAAAAGTACTGGAAGAGGCGTGACACCAACAAAACTAGGTCTTTAGAGTTATTGAAAAAGGTGTGAAACCAAAAGCGCGGTCCTTAGAATAACTCTAAACGCGGACTTATAAATTACTGCAATAGGCGTGGAACCAAAAGCGCGGTCTTTAGAATAACTCTAAACGCGGACTTATAAATTACTGCAATAGGCGTGGAACCAAAAACGTGGTCTTTAAATGTTTTGGAAGAAGCGTGATATCAGAAAACATGGTCAAACTGAGAATTGCTATAACCTGGAACAGTGAACCATCAATAATTTGTTAATAATATTTATCGAAACGCGTATCCATACTTAACGCTCATACATGAACAATTTGGATCTAAGAGCAAAATTATCGCTTTGGTGAAGAGTAAGATACAAGCTGCTGGAGTAACACGGGGTAGAATATGTCCCATCACAGAGCTAACGCGCATCCTGTAAAAGTATTTCAGCAATTCAAATCATGTAGTTGCAAAACAAGATATATATGAAATCGATCATTACCATCACAATTATACATACAGAAAACATAGTCGCTAACAATGGCTGCGTTTCCGGAGTTAGAACGCGGTGTTAGACCGGTGAAATTCGGCCCATTGAACGCAATGCAAAATAAGCTATTTTTGGACGTCAGTCACAACTTCCAAAACATGCCTTCACTTAAATACACTTTCATTCAGTGAATTACACATAATTGGCTCGTAAACTGTTCCATATCAGAAAAAAAGCCAGATTAAATTCAGTTTTTTAACGCTTCACCTCATTTATTCACACTACCCGTATTTTGAAAGAAATATATGTTAAAATAAGATATAAAAATCGAACAGGAAAAGTAGCATTCGAGGACGACAGTCAACAACAAACACACAGAGAAACAAACAACGACTTTAATGATGAATATAAAGCAAGATAAGGCCTCACAAACACGAAACACGAAAGGGTTGACAAGTGTTATAATGCCTTGGAACGGTCAGTGACAAAATATGCCGCTGGGGTTTAAACAAGATTCTAGGGTGCACCAAATCTCACTCTTACCATTTTGTCATCCCAGTAAACGACAGTGTAAATAAAGCTATCCCGCCAAATTCTAATCTCTAACAAATAAGGCAGCATTAATAGGCACTATAAGTAAAACACAAAAATGATCATGTATATATACTATAAAAAAAAAACGAAAGTCCGCGCTAGCAATGCGATCCTTGTCATTTGTGTAATCTGCGTAGCGTGTTTGGTAATTTGTGCAAAATAAAAAAGTGTACCTTAATGACTATCCATAATCTATTACCTTCCTTATACTACTACACGATTAACATGGTCTTAAAACAGGCCTGTAAAACACAAAATGGCAACCGAAACTAATTGTTTTCCTGTAGATGGCGAGCCTAGGCAAAGCTGCAAACGGCGTCGGTCTTTTGTTGATACAAAATATATCGGAAATGTTTTGAATCAAAATAGACTATATACAGTGTAAAAACATCCGTATAGAAAACTACTTTAAAGTAATCAACTACCCGATTAACATCAAAAGCAATATTACAATAAAAATATATATTCTGTCTTTGTAATTAATTAATCACAATCCTGGTCTAAAATTAAAAGCCTGTCTGAAGGAAGCAAACATAAATAGGCACTGTCGTAGTAAACCCGTCGTATGCAAACATGTGATTAAACATAAAACATAAGTCTGTAATCGCCGTTCTGATAATACTACCATTACGCCTTGTCCGTCAACACTCGCACAATGAAGCACTTGGTGTTATTAATGAACTGTCTAGCCAAGCAATATTGAGAAGAACATCCAAGATAACAACAACAGTGTTTTTAAATTTCGTCAATATACCATTAAAAGCTTTGGGCTACATTAATGGAAAACTAATATCTTCCTAGTCGATAAAGACCGTTTTCTTCCTTGTTAAAGTACAACCGTCAAATTAATTTTGTTAACAGTTGACGTTATCGTTAGTATTTTCGAATTTGATTGTTTTTGACGTACAAATCTTTAAATAGAATACCAGTACTTGCGTTAAAGGGTATGCGTTAGGCTTTTCTGGACGGTTTCAGGACCAGACTTAAAAATGACAAATAATGATGTTTCCTATTACAAAGGGTTCAAACATAATACATGAGGTTAAAAACTGACCCCGTATTTACACAGAAAACGTGGTCTTTACAATTTTTGGAAGAAGCGTGAAATCAGACAAACATAGTCAAACTGAGTATTACTATAACCTGGAACAGTGCCCCGTCAATAATGTATCGAAACGCATTGCAACGCATCCATTCTAAACGATCATACATGAACAATTTGGAACCAAGAGCAAAATTATCGCCTTGGGGAAGAGTAAGTTACAAGCTGCACGGGGTAGAATATGTCCCATCACAGAGCTAACGCGCATCCTGTAAAAGTATTTCAGCAATTCAAATCATGTAGTTGCAAAACAAGATGTATATAAAATCGATCATTACCATCACAATTATACAAACAGAAAACATAGTCGCTAACAATGGCTGCGTCTCCGAAATTAGCAAGCGGTGTCAGACTGGTGAAATTCAACCATTGAACGCAATGCAAAATAAGCTATTTTTGGAGGTCAGTCACAACTTCCAAAACATTCCTTCATTTAAATACACTTTCATTCTGTGAATTACACATAGCTGGCTCGTAAACTGTTCCATATCAGGACAAATAGACACTTATTCAATTCAGTTTTTGAACACTTCGCATCATTCACTCATTTTGACATATGTTATTTCAAAATACGATATAAAAATCGAAAGGAATAATAGCATTCAAAGACGGCAGTTAACCACAAACACACACAGAAACAAAGAACGTCTTTAGTGATGAATATAAAGCAAGATAAGACATCACAAACACACAAGGGTTGACAATAGGGTTAATGCCACGAAACGGTCAGTGGCAAAAAATGCCGCTGGGATTTAAACCAAACCTTACTCTTACACTATTGTCATCCGAATAAACAGTTTATTTACGTAAATAAATATATCCCCGACAGGTTATTAATGGGCAATATAAGTTAAACACATAAATGATCATGTATATATAATATCAAAAACAAAAACCTAGAAAGCCACAAAATAAGTACTCCATGACTTGACAGAAGCCGGAGCAACAAGTGAACAAACCGTTAAGAGTACGACAAGACAAGATTAAACACAAACATCAAACGCTACCGTCCTAATAGGATTTAGGTAGACATCATCATAGGGTCCACAATATATCCGCTCATCGAACTATCAAAGAGGAAAGCATAGTAGCGAACTGTAAATGTGTCAACCACTAAATATGCAGTACGTTGAAAAATTATAGGGTCATAACCTCTTTTGATAAACTTGTTTAAGTTTAATAAAGATTGTATGAAAATGATGATGACCAAGGATCTTACGAAGTTTGTAAATCACAAAACTACATTCTCTACCTACCCTCAGTCGTCATACTCTCCAAATAAAAATAGTCCTGACACGCACAGTAATATTCTTACTATTCATGACAACAGGCATACTACTTTAACATCCGGTTAGATTTAACAATAAAATAAAAACTAATCTTGGGAAAAACACATGCACATTAAATATTTTGAATTTGTCCATGGAACTACTTAAGCATCCTACGATTCGGAAGTACTTCCTGACTGGTCCGACACCAAACACTGTTGTTTAATGTAATTCCTCTGCGAGGATAGCTGGCAAGTGTCACTTATCTGCTATTTGTGAAATAGAAATATGTTACTGCATATATAATACATCAATGCGTATTGCTGTGGTTGTATGTATTTGTAGTTTCTTCTGGACCTATGGCCTACTGATTTTGATTTATGAATAAAACTTGCTGTTGTTTTTGTTAGTCTTCTTCTTCTTCTTCTACTTCTTCTTCTTCTTCTTCTTCTTCTTCTTCTTCTTGTGTGTTTTAAATGCCATTATTTTGGATTTTGCTTATTTGTTTTGTTACTTTTAATGATAAGTCTCTTATCTACATAAGTGTATGTTTTTATCTATCCGACTGAGAGTTCGGCTTGTAATTGAGAAAGTGACGACCTTTAATGATTGTGGGAGGTATACAGTACTAGATTCACACAGGAAAAAGTGGGTGGTCTGCATCATGAAATGACCGACCGAAATATCAAGCTGGTTGTAAAAATGATGTAAAACATCATTCAACTAACCAACCAACTATCCATCCATCCGAGTACTAAATGATTGTAAATAGTCATGTTTCCGATCACAGAGCAGTGTTTTGTGCGAATTGAGCACAGGGAGTATCTAAGGGAGGAGTTCGATAACCAGGAATTCTTTCACGAGTTGAAGGGAGCTGTACTGTTTCTAGTGATGATGGCCATTTAGCTTTCCATAGCTTCAACAGAACACAGTCAGCGATAAACACACATTAAAACCGACAACAATTAAGAGTTAATAAGAGGCCAGGTATGTGACATCACAAACACAAACGGGTTGACAATAGGGTTACCGCATTGGAACACATTGGGGTTGACAATAGGGTTACCGCATTGGAAAACATTGGCAAAAAGGTGGCTGGGAAATTCAATCGAATGAAATACCTCAAGAAACATCCCATTGAATATGTATGGTTAAACTACACATTCAACTAAATTATCGCTATAAATTAGTGTACATATTTTTGTTCTTATATAAATTATGTACATATATCGTTAGTTCTTTATGTGTTAGATTAAACTATTTTTGCATTAGATAATAATACAAGAAATTATAATATTACACCTCTAGAAATGCAATACTGTCTTATGTTAACTTCATTTGTTATCTTTGCATTCAATCTATATTTACAGCGAAAACTTTAATTTATTGTTATTTTATGCCGTTTCTGAGTATCGTTATTTCAAGGAATCAACACGCGATGATTGTCTTACAAGCGCCTAATGGATATAGTCTGGTCTATAATGACATCTTGCCTCATGCATTGTAAATACTTTTAATCAGTCTTGGTGTAAGTTATTGATCTATAAATTTTATGAGTCTTTGGTGTTAATTGTTTATTATGTTTTCTGACACGTGTTATGAGTTCAAGGTCGCTGTTTCTGAAAAATATAAATATGGTTATGAGTAAGTTATTGCGACGAAACTTTCTGTGTAGGTAGCTTATACGTAAAGAAAGCTTGGGATTGCATGGTATCTGATAAGGTAGATGTCAAACACGTTTCCTTTGCATACTTTCATCTTTAAAGCAAATGGATTAAATACTATTATTCAAATATCAAACAATTGAACGTATTTTCTTCTATAGAAAAGGACAGATACTGTTCATACAGTGAGCCATGCTTGCTACCGTTCACGCCCTCTATCCATATATAAAAAATACACATTGTCAAACAAACACTGTGGTTAGACGCTATCTATGGTGTAACAGAGCAACATTTTAAAAACAAGTAAGAAAATGAAATTGGCTCCTTTCCCGCAAAACATTTCAATTCATGGTGCACTTCCAACCTGATTAATGAGTTGTTGTTGCTTTTGTTGTTGTTGGAGTGTGTGTGGTTGGGTTGGGGCGGGGGGGGGGGGGGGTTTGGGGGTGGAGGGGGAGTTCTGGTGTGGGGAGAGAATTGATGTAATTTTGAAATAAGGAAGTAAACCCTTATGCTGATTTTCGGAGTGGGAGAGGTTATGTTGGGCTCTGTGTACTATAACTTTGGTGTAGAATGACTACAATTAAAAACAAATATTAACATTTTAATTTGTTTTTCATTGGGCAACCACCACCAACCCTCCCTGACGACACCCCCACCAGAAAACAAATATATAAATATATCATGTAATCATATAATCTCTTGATGATGGAAACGTGGGTAGTGGTGATTGAGATTGGTAGCATGTGCCACAGAACTGATAAGAGGACTAGATTACAAACCCGCACAGAAATTTGTACATTTAACAAAAAACACAATAGAACACAAAATCCTCGCTTTTAAAAGACGGGGTGGGATCGGTGGGGTGTGGTTGGAACCCATGCTCAATTATGTTTAGTTACAAATAAGAAACCAATGCAATAATACAGGGATACTGATGAAGACATATAATAAACGGTAAAAAGGAGACAAATTGAACATGAATTAAGGGGATTTTACCCATCTCTATGGATAAGCAGTGCTCCCTTTTCTTTATATATATTCCCGAAGATACAATGAATGACACAATGATAAACAAACAGAACTCTTCATAATTGACATGTAAGCTCTACAGTGCAATTATGTCGCCTAAAGATATGAAATGACTGATTGGTTTATTATAGTGTTAAATACTGTGTCTGACTTAAAAACCGAGTGTGATAGAGGCGAACTGAAATAAGTATAACACTTAATGTCTTTGGTAGACAGGGGCAGTGTCTTTACCCATTTGAATGGTACTTTAAACGGACATGATTGCCATCCATATGATTTAGTTGGTCTCGATCATCCAGAAATCTCTTGAGAGTCTTTGGAAGATAGAGAGACTAGTAATGTAATACGTATCCGGCACAGGAATCTGACATTTATGAGAGCTAGCACAGTGTGCTTGGTTGAATATATTGATAAACCGCCTCAGCGAGATAGGAAAAGTTATGTTGCCAGATAATTACCTTTTTCGGCTGCGTCTAGATGTCGGCTAGAGATAAGATCATGGCAGGGATTTCTTTATTTACACTGTACTGTTTTAATGGGATGACAGTAGGGTAAGGGTGAGGTTTGGTGCATCCTAGAATCGGTTTAATCCCCCATTGGCCTTTGCTGCCACTGACCGTTCCAAGGCGGTAGCCCTATTGTCAACCCTTTTGTGTTTGTGATGTCGTTTGCATTTTTTTATTACTTTTGCCTTCTCGTTTGTCTGTTTGCGTGTTTGTTTTTGTGTTTTGTGGTTGACTGTCGTCCTTGAATGCTGCTTTCCCTGTCCGATATTTTTATAATTCTTGTGGGAGACTTATACTTGTATAATCAATAAAACGTATAATCAATAAAACTGTTAAGTTTCACAAGTTGTAATACTGCATAAAGAAGTAATCTAAATAAAATAAATACTAAAAAGGGGATCCATTGGAAGCAACATTGCATACTCTAGCGCACAACTCACAAAAAACATCATTTGACTGGTTGCATAACCACCCATTTAGGTCCAACAGTACAAAACGAAAAGAACACGAACATTACTTTTTCATCTGCCAATATTTCGACCGAAATCAAAATAGAATAAATGGTTTGTAAACTATAGGCTATAGCGTAACGCGTGGACATTTACATGGTTGATTTGACTCTTAAATTCTCTTCCCTACACAACACACGCTTTGGGAAATTTACTCTCATGCATATAAAGTGAATTAGAAACACTGTCTGAAATACAAGCACTTCTCTGAAGGTCTTGAACGAACATTTGTATTTCATGACATACTGTGATTTTGCCTGTAGTTCATTACGTGGTCTCGCCTTAATTCCAATAAGCGATGGGAAAGCTTATATTAGTAGGATTTTATTACGGATATTTCGACAATGAAACACGTTTAAAACATATTTTACTGAAGAAAGACTATAACCTATTTAAAATTACCTATTAAATATTTTAATTTACAATATGCAAACTGTTTAAGCCGAAATTAAGGTTTTATTTTATACTCCAGCCGAACCCGTTTTCGCTTCTTGGAGAAACGGTTAGATGGGGTATAAAAGTTAATTCTCGGACCACGTAATGTAGATGATAACGTCTACCTAAAGCCCAAAAGGACGGTGACGTTTGATTTTTGTCTGCACTCGTGTCTTGTATAGCCCTCAATGGTTCATTATCTTGTTGCTCTGGCTTCTGCCAAGCCATTGAAAACATTCTTTGTGACTTCTTTGTGGCTTTCTAGGCTAATGTGTTTTTGTATTTATATATACACGAGCATCTTTGTGTTTTACTTATATTGTCTATTAATGCTGCCTTGCTGGTTAGATTATAGCTCATGGCGGTGATTTCTGTATTTACACTGTCCCGTTTTATTGGGCTGACAGTAGGGTAAGTGTGAAGTTTGGTACACCCTAGAAGCGGGTTCAAACCCCCAGCGGCTCATTTTGCAACTGACCGTTCTAAGGCGGTAGCCTTATAGTCAACCATTTTTGTGTTTGTGACGTCATATGTCTTTATTCCTGATTATTTATGTTTTCCTCCTGGAAAAGTACAACACTTACCTTAAAACACTTCTGCGACTAGGCATATCACAACCCTTATTTTATGGAGATGTGGTCTATAAACTTCGAAAGTTAAAGGAGTCTGACGGGTTTTCTGACCGCTTTACACATTTAATCAGGAAGTTCGTCAGAAAAGGATATAACCCTTTGGTTTTACAGCGCACTGCATGTTTAGTGATTGACCCCTCTACAGTCAGTCATTACGCTTCACTTTTCACTTTTGAGATGACTGGACTACCTCTTGGGACTCTATAATTGTATCTACTGAAACCCCAACTAAGGGAGGTGGGTGCATGAGCTTTCATTCCTCGGGTTTTCTGGTCGTACCCTAGATTGGTTTTCTCTTTAGCTGCAACTACTATGGTTGTTCAGTACGATTCTGGATTCATCCTGAGATGTTTATTATTTTGTATGTGTTTCTTTAGTTAGTTTCTCAGGATGTTGACTTTATTGTTAGAGAATTCATTTTGATGGGATGTAGTTTTGTTTACAATGTCTTGTCTATTTGGGCGCTGAAGACAGGATAATAGCGAGGATTGTGCGCATATAAAATCGATTCAAGCTAACCAGTAGACCTTATTGCCTACTGACCGTTCCAAGTCGGTAACCCTGTCTTCACCACCCTTTCTGTTGTTTTTTTTTCTCTTTCGTTGTATTATCTAGTCCTTGTTTGCAGTAGAGTGCGGTCCTACGATGCCATTGCGTTCGGACGCTGTGGCTTCTATAGGACCTACATCTCATTTTTTACGATACTGTGGACAGTAGACGCCAACAATACCGACAGATAAGAAAGCTATGGGATGATTCTTTAATTTACTGTAAAATGTGATTGTTTTACTTAACGCCTCATTTGTTTTCATCCCAGGAAGTTTTTTTTCTAATTGAATTTGATAAGTCTGCCAGTTAAATGTTTTTGTCCAGTAGAATCAGATCGCACAAAACAGAAACTGTGTTGTAAATAATATCGTGCTGAGTCAGTTCCCTTGATGATTGAAATTTACTGATCGTTTTTTAATTCAATCCCATAATGCATTTCTATTGTAACTGTTAAAACATTTTACAGTTGGTTCAGTCTCGAGCAATTAGTGAGAGAACATTTTAAAACGGAAATATAGGATATATTGTAAAGCTGTGTTTAATATGCAACACCTTAACTATTGATATTTGTTCTATCATCTATGCATTGTCAAATCGGTGAAATTCAGCCAATTGCACACAGTGCCAAATAGGCATACTTTTGGAGATCAGTCACAAGTTACACAATATTTCTTCATTTAAATACACGTTCATTCGGTGAGTTACACACATTTGGCTTGCAAACTGTTCCATACCTGGAAAAAAAACCGATTCAGTTCTGTTTAACATTTCGCGTCATTCATTCACACTATGAGTATTCTGAAATAAACTTATGTTAAAACCGCATCTCTACCTACCCTCCGTGCTCATATTCGCCAAACAATAGTCCTGATACAATAAATTACTTAGTTTTCATGATAACAGACATATAACCCTTTCACATCAAGTTTGATTTAACTATGAAATAAAAAACAATATTGGGAAAAACACATGCAAGTTAGAAACTTTGGATTTCTCCATGGAACTATTTTAGCAACTTACGACCTACGACCCGGAAGTAATTCCTAACTGGTATTACACCATACGGATGGTATATACACAATCGTAACATGTAACTTAGATATATATTATACAGCAGAGTAAACACAGATATAATCATATTCTTGTAAGTTGCGTTGCTACACTATGGTATTATATCAAGTAGTTAAATTACTAAAATACATCACCGTCATATGCATACCATCTTCACGATGGCTTTAATTTATGTACTATTGACTTTTTAAATATGTATTATGTGGTCCGAGTATTAACTTGCATACCCCATCAAACTCTTCTGCAAGAGCGAAAAAGGGGTTGGAGGGGGTATGAAATAAAACCTTAATTTCAGCTTAAAATGTTGAATAGGTTATCGCATTTTTTCACTAAATACTGTTTTCAAACATCTTTTATTGTCGAAATGTCCGTTTAAAAATCCTGCTAATATAATTGCTTTCCCATCGCTTAATTGCATAAAAGCGGGACCACGCAATGGTGAGTTCAAGTCAAGGGCCATAACTCTGCGGTTTTTGGTCCAAAATAGAAATGAAAACTCAGGTGCACATCTTCACTTGCTGGTCAACATTTCTGTAAAGTTTGTTGACCTTGGGTTAAATAGTTATGGAGGATCGCGCGACACAATCGTTCAGCCCCTATTTTGACTAAATTAAAGGCCATGAATCTGTGGTTTTTGGTCCAAAATAAATAAAAACCCAGGTGCGCATCTTCACTTTCAGTTCAACATTCCTGACACAAATTTTACAGTCCCTATTTTGACTAAGTCGAGGGCCACAACTTCACTCTTCACTTGCTGGTCAACATTCCGGTGACGTTTGGTGACCATGGTTTAAATAGTTATAGAGGATCACGCGACACAGGTTTTTCAGTCCTTATTATGACTAAGTAAAGGGCCACAATTCTGTGGTTCTTGGTTAAAAAAATGACATTATTGTCGCTTGAGAGAAGCGAATTAGACGATAATTGATTTCTCTTTATGTGAGTGATTCTCATGGGGGCGCACTCTCAGTGGAGTGCACGTGGCATATAGATCTCCAGTTTTTGCTATTCTGCGTTGGATGATTGACCAGTTAACACGTTCAAATGGGTGGTATTATGTTACACAGCGAGAGAACTATCAGCGGACACGCTAGTACACATGGAAAAGAAAAAAAAATATAGATAAGTATTGTTAATTTACAAATGATATTAATTTGATCAGTAGTTTAGCTGGCACAGGTGTAATTATTTAATTATTGATTTGTGTTTTCTGCACGAATGATTAGTCGAACATGTCTTTTCATTATTTCAGGTTTCAAAAAGCTTTGAACATGATGAATAGCCTGAAATATTTAGATTTACTCGGAAAATGATAATAGCAAGGAGGAGATATTGTTTATGGTTGCTGAGAATTACTGTAAAATTTTTACAACACAATTTTAGTTGTGTATGCTGTCACACGTAAGCTTGCACGCGAACGTCATGCATGGTTGTGTAAATGTGGTACATTGTATCACCAATGCAAGTATACAGATATGTACATAAAGGGTTAGTACAGTGTGACTGTGGTATGAAGTGTCTACGGTATTGTAATCAAAATGCTGACGAATGTACATTTGATTGCTAGACAAATTTATATCGATAATTTTCAGAAATCCGTGATGAGATGATCGGTGCACAGTTTGTGAAATAGTAATGTCCTCGGCAGATGATAGGTTAGAATCTGACACGGTCGCGGAGATCCTGGGTTCGTGTTCCGATTGGGGAATGATTAAAGAAAAAGACGAATTCAAAAGATAAGTAGTTATTGTATGGTAGTGACATTCTACAGTTGGGTAATGAAAGAGGGGTTGCGCTCCTCAGTGACCCCTATGCATGCAGGTTGAGTGAAACTAAGATTGATTTCCACAGTTAAGCGTTATAATTTTGTTTTCACTGAAAAGAAAGATAACTCAGTCTTATTATGTTTTAATGAATGAGGGGCGGTCTTTCTTAGCAAGTGGTGGGTGTGTGGATGCCTGGTTTAATTGCTGGGATGATGTACGTCTCTCGCGCGTGGCTGCCTTTAAGAATTGCTGCGACGGTAAACGTCTCGGGCGAATGCCCTGTTAGAGCTTGCGCATGATACATGTTGGGAAATTGGTTTATTTGAAATATAAGATGTACATGTATGAATAAATACTGATAGAAAGAATGCAAAATATTTGTCTAGTATGCAGAGTACTGAAGTTGACTAAATAGGCTTATATCGGGAATATGTAAGCCCCATGGCGTCTCATACTGTGCGAATCTCTTAATACGATATCCGGCATAATAAACCTATACTTTTGTGTATATACCGTATGGGTGGTGGGGTGTTTGTCCGAAATCATTGATGGCTTATGCCATGTAACTTAATATGGTTATACCAGACCGTATGACATTTGTATTACATGCAGCTATCTGCATACTAGTATATGAATATAATACCCTGTTTTAGGGTGGTAATAAAGGGCGTATGCCCGGTGCAACGAGGCGGTATCGGCTTGTTGGTAACTATGTGCGGGTATCTGCACATAAGATAAGGTATAAAGGCAAGTAGACTGATATATGTGATAATAATAGCAATAATAATAATAATAATAATAATAATAATAAAAGAAAAAAACAAAGCCTTGTGAAACGTGTCGATGATGCATGTTGGGTGATGTTGTAGTTGACATGTAAGCCATGTGAAGAAATGTGGGTTAAATGAATATGTAAATAAATATGATATTAGCTCCCCTGTTTAGGGGTGACAAATAGCCTTATGCCATGTGGCAGCGAGTAGGTATCGGCTTATCGGTTACTATGCGCGCGTATTTGCACATATGGTTAGATATGTGTAGATGTATTAAAGTAGTAAATGGTCAAAACTCGGGGGTCGTAGCTGCCTATTAGAACTGCTGGGAAAATAGACCTCTTTGGGGATGTTGTATTCGAAATGCGAGATACTTGTAGACACAAACAGTTTTAAAGGGGGGCATATACAATGAAACATATATTAAAACGTTTTGAACATACTTGGAATTTATAGAGATTGTCTGAAATGATTGGTTATAATTTTATATGTATACATTTATGTATATATAGTGCCAATGTGGGAAGTGACACTGGTGGTAGTGACATCGTGGGTAGTGATTTCGATATTGCGTTCCAGAACAGGAGTGTTTTGGCAGAGAACAGTGACGCAAATTCAGATTTTATATTAAGATTGAAGTACCAGCCGGTTACAATTATCTATGACGGTATTTTAACAAGATATACGTTTTGAGAGGAGGAACACCTGCTTGTCGTATCATTCCGTGTGATGTTATTTTCTGTGGACATGCATTTAGACTGTAAGATTTAACCGTACACCTGTTTGCTACCTGCGGATTGCTACATGCGTGGTAAAACTTGCAATAATTGCTTGTCGAGTGATTTCATGAGAGCACGCATTTAGACTGTTTGATTCAACAGTATGTAATGTTGATACGAGCTCCCCTGTATAGGACACGAGAAAATATAGTCGTAAGGCATGTGGTTTAGCGAATAAAGTATGTGACTATAATATACCCTATTTTGGGTGGTAAAGGGCGTATGCCAGGTGCAGTGAGCCGGTATGCTTTGTGCGGGTATCTGCACGTAGGGTTAGGTATAAATGCAGGGAAACTGATTATGTGATTCATAATTTATATTGAAATGTTAGCTCCCTTATATAGGGACGGTAAATAGGCGTATGCCATGTTGCAACGAATCGGTATCGATTTGTTGGTTAATAGTTACACATTGTGTTATAATTTATGTGAAAACATGTGATGTTAGCTCCCTTGTATATTACTGGAAATAGGCGTATACCATGATGCAACGAATCGGTTAAAGCTTGTTGGTTACTATATCCGGATATTTGCGCATAGGGTTAAAAATATATATTAAGTGCATATGATATGGTTTATGAGATTCATGACCCTGGGCACATGTATGTATAACGTGCTTATGATACTTGAAATTTAAATAGGTTTACATGAGAGCTAAAATAAGAAACATAACTTGTTTAATATCAATTACATGGAGTCAGAGTCGATTAGACACGGGACGTATTTATGTTTAAATTTTATGGACTAGTGTACCAATATTTTGGTTTTAGACAGAACTTGTTTTATATTAATTACAGGTAGTCAATGTCGGGTAAACACAGGACGTAAACATGTTTAAATTCTATGGACTTGTGTACCAATATATTGGGTTTTAAACATAACTTGTTTTATATCAATTACATGCATGGAGTCACTGTCGGATAGATACAGGGCGTATTTAGATTTAAATGCTAAGGTATAGTGTACCAAATACCTTGGTTTTAAACAGAAATTGTTGTATATCAATTACATGGAGTGGGTGTCGGGTAGACACAGGGCGTATTTATGTTTAAATTCTAAGGAATAGTGTACCAATATCTTCGCTTAGAAATGTATCACATGTTATATGTTTAATAATGGAGATTTTAATTCATGTACGTAATATTTTGGCTTGAAACTGAACTTGTTTTATATCAATTACATGGCGTCAGTGTCGGATAGACACAGGACGTATTGAGGTTTTCAATTCTAAGGTCTAGTGTACCAATACCTTGGTTTTAAACAGGAATTGTTTTATTATATATATTACATGGCGTAAGTATCAGGTTTAAAGTCTTATGAAATATTGTACCAATATCTTGGTTTAGAAATGTCTCATATGTTATATGTTTAATAATGGAGATTTGAATTCATATATGTAAGTTACTTAGATGCTAGTAATTGGCTGTTACAATTTTGAGCCCGTTCTTTTAGTTCAGTCTGTCGTCCAATGGCTTATACCAATAAATGATAAATATACATTTATCACGTATGTGTTGATGTCGTGTTACTCCTATGAGAAGGGTGAGTGTTAAGAGAAATGACGTTATTGTCGCTTGAGAGACGCGAATTAGTTCTCTTATGTGAATGATTCTCATAGGGGGCGACATATCGGTGGAGTGCACGTGGCGTGTAGAACGCCAGTTTTTGCCATTCAGCGTTGGATGACTGACAGTTAACATGTTAAAATTTTAGATTCTTAGTACATTTTGTTGAAGTAACTTATATATTATGGATTTGACGACATTTCAGGATATTGAATTCTTATCCTGAGTGATACATTGAATAAAAATGTTATCGGATACATGTTTCCCATACGTGGGTTTTTCGCGGACGGCTCGGTATTACATTGATGGTTCTCCGTTTAAAGTGCGACGTGATTGGTGGAGCTCGTGCAGTAGGGATGACATTTTATATCTTAGAAATAATAACATTTGTTTAATAGAGTTTATGTTTAATTTATCACCATTGAACGTTGCTTAACTAATTCCGTCGAAGGAAAGCGTATTCTATAAGGGAGAATACTGGGTTGGTTTATGCTAAAAGAGTAGATAAAACATCGTATCTCCGTTGCTTATTCAGTAGTCGGGAAGTACTGCGTTTGCTGTATATGTACTGTATAGTTCGCCTAAGCGATCTGGGCTCAGTTTTTGCATACGTCATGTGACAATAATAGACTGGCGCAAGTCTGTGATGAGCGATTGCTATATTTATAGGTGTAGTTTTTTATGTATCGTATTATAAGTTGAAGGTGAATTGTTTGTTATTAATTAATGTTAATAAGGTCAGTCAGTCAGTCGTACAATGGCTAATACCAATAAATAATAAATATACATTTATAACGTATGTGTTGTTGTCGTGTTACTCTAAACACATGTTCGTATCTTCACTTTCTCGGCAACATTCCTGTAAAGTTTGGAGACCTGGGTTAAATAGTAATGGTGGCGGGCGGGACACAAATTTTTCAGACACTATTTTGAATAAAGGTAGATATTGTCACAGGATGACCTTAGTGGTTGGCCTAACTCAGGAAAGAATCAATGACGGTGAATGCATTTACATAAGTTTAATGCAACTTTTAAAATATGTTTAATATATATACAATGATCTAAAAAAACAAGCGAATACACAAATGAACTATGAAAAGAATGTTCTCCTGAACGTTTAAGACGTTCTTAGTATTGCTATAAATACTGAATGTCTAAGACACTAAAGTGTTGTTAAAGCTATAAAAATGTTGATCTAGCGCGATAACTGTGATGCGCGAGAGCTCATGAAGATGATGATGCGCGAATTCAATGGATGATTGTCATCAAATGCCTTCTGTAAGGGTTGATGACGCGATGCAATGATAGTTAATCTCCACTGAGATTGTGAATGATATTCCTCCAGTGAGGACTGGTAACGGGCCCACCTTGTGTCCTGGGGGTTGTCGTTAGTAAAACCTGGCTGCGCAGGTACGGGGACCGTCTCCACCGCTTGTAACGTTAATCGTGGAAGCTTAGCTCCACTCCTGGATATCCAAACCTAGATGGCTTACTCCAACCCTGGATGGCTTATATCCTGGATGGCTTAGGCTGTAATTATACATACGTTTTAGATGTCGGTTGACAAACATACCAATCTTGCATAATTATCATTACCCAAACAAATCATTATTCAATCAATATATCTAAGCTGTACTAATGATGAGTAGCAATGTATACATATTCTACAACGCCATGTATACGCTATGTACGTCGCTGTTAAATCAATGCCCCTAATACATGTAATATAAACATGATCAAATTACTCATATTACCCTCACTGAGTTATGCATGCACGCATTTATTCTTGTCACTCATCTCATTGTTAACTAATGTTAACACTCGTGTATTACAATCACTGAGTTATACGCCAACGTTAACTAATGCACCTATTATCCACTGTTATCAAATTAATATTGTTTTACAATTAATGATCAATTACAATAATTACATCTAATAAAGTAACTTCAAAATCATATGCTAGTCTAAAGTTATGTTTGAGAAACATCAATGCTAACCGGATGTCGTAACCGCCAAACAAGATGGCGCCGCCCACTGAATACAAATATACGATAAAAGTTTAATAAAACTACTAACCACATGTTGCCTGTGAAATTTGCCGTCCAATCTCTGTTCCAACAAAGTACTATCGATGATCCCGGCGAAAGCTAGAAGACAATGGGTTTTATAGCAAACATTACGCCCAAATCATTATTTCCCCCGTTCAGTCCGTGACAAACGTGGCTAAATCTACAGTATTGCATCTACACGAGAGGCCCCTTATACAATTTTGCCGTTTAAGGAAAATATACCTATACGTTTACATGCATTAGCACAAAACTTAACTTATGACCCGGCCTCTCTGGCGGCCACTTGAAATGTGCACGCTTTTACGTGTTACATGAATAGATCATGAATATTGTGAAATTGTTTCAACTCGAACAATAGATTTTGGGTGTAACCGATACAAGAGCTATATACGACCAGTACGCTCTACCCGTGACATTTTGTGACAGATATAAAAATCGAACAGGAAAAGTAGCATTCATGGACGACAGTCCACCACAAACACACACAGAAACAAAGAACAGCTATATATAAAGATGAATAAAAGACAAGGTAAGACATCACAAACACACAAGGGAGGTCAATAGTGCTACCACCTTGGAACGGTCAGTGGCAAAAAAGGCCGCTGTGGGTTTAAACCAGGTTCTAGGGTGCACGAAACCTCACGCGTACGCTATTGCCTTCCTAATAAACGGGACAGTGTAAATAAAGATATCCCCGCCAGGTTTTAATCTCAGGGGAGGCGGGCGCGATACAAGTGTTTTAGCCTTTACTTTGACTAAGTCAAGGGCCATAACTCTGTTGTTTTTGGTCCAGAATCAATATAAAAATACAGGTGCGTATCTTCACACGCTCGTCAACATTCCTGTAAATATTGATATAAAAATCGAAAAAGGAAAAGTAGCATTCAAGGACGACAGTAAACCACAAACATACACAGAAACAAAGAACAACTTTAAAGATGATTAAAAGGCCAAATAAGACATCTCAAACACAAATATTGACAATAGGGCTACCGCCTTGGAACGGTCAGTGGCAAAAAGGCCGCTTGGGTTTAAACAGGTTCCAGGGTGCACCAAACCTAAGACTTACCCTAATGTCATCCCAATAAAACGGGACATTTGAAATAAAGAAATCCCCGATGAACTATTCCTTAACCAACAAGGCAGCATTAATCATGTTAATAGGCAAATAGATGCTCGTCTATATCATTTATATATAAACACAAAAAAGCAATAGCCTAGAATGCCACAAAGAAGGTACTCAATGACTTTGCAGAAGCCAGAGCAACAAGGGAGTATTACAGACAAACATCAAATGTCACCGTTCTTTTGGGCTTTAGGTAGACATCATCAAAGGGTCCACAGCCTGTCCGGTCATCGCACAATTAAATATGAAAGCATAATGGCGAACTGTAAATGGGTTTACCACCAAGCATGCTGTGCGTTGCAAAATGATAGGGTCATAACCTCTTTTGATAAACCTTTTAACAAGTTTAACAAAGATAGTATGAAAGTGATCAAGGATCGTACGAAGTTTGTAAATCACGTCACCTTAAAAGTCAGGTTGTGATCGTCCTTGTCGCAGAAGAGTTCTTAAATTACTTCCATATTTGGAAAGAAGATCAGGGTTACGATAATAAAATGTTGCAAAGGTTTTACGAAGTGTATGGTAACGTTAGCAACGGTAGCCCTGATAGAGTAGCTTTTTAGTTATACTAAGATTACGAATATTAAAGTCCACAACTCGAGTACAAGCTCTAGAAAAAGGAATAAGTTAAGACACATAGCTCGGGGAACATCCCCATCTAAATGGGGATGATGATTAACAATATGAGATTGAAATCATCTCTCTTGTGATATATTTTGCTAATTATTTCACCATTTTCAATGGAGAGATGCAAATCGAGAAAAGAAGCGCTAGTATCAGACATATTAGCTTTGTTTAGTTGAAGTTCTTTAGGGTATATATTATTATCCATAGTAAAAAAGTCATCCTGATATCGAGATGTGCCATTAAAGGCTTCAATAACATCTGCCTGGGTATCTGGTGAAAGACTCAACATGAAATCTCTTTCATAGCAGTATAAAAACGAATCTGCGATAAGGGGTACACAGTTCGTACCCATAGGGATACCAACAATTTGTCTATAAACATGATAAACGGTCGTTTTATACCTGATCAAAATATTATTTAATACGAAGATGAGTGTTTCACAATCTTCTTGGCAAGTCCACATAGAGTAATTGTCTAAACTGCCGTTAGTAAAAAACGCTTTAATATCATTGCAGGCCAAAGATGTAGTATTTTCCCTAACAAATGTTTTTTGAATAAGGGAAATAAGCTTGTCTTTGATAAGGTGATGTGGTAGGGTTGTATATATAGTGTAGAGAAGTTATACGTGCTTATAGATGAAACTGTATTGCAAATTGTATCAAGAAAGTCGCCTGAAATTTTAATAGACCAAAACAAATTAATCTCAGAGCTTTAATAAGTTTTAGCACAATATTGTTTAACGTGATCTTTAACGGCAGTAAGACAAGAAGGTAACAGTTTGAAGATGCTTGTGGTGGTGCAGGCTCTAGAATTCGAAATAAAGCGGGCATTATACTGAATTTTATGTAATTTAGGAATCCAGTAAATATTTGGCAGTTTGTTCTGCTTTTCGTCTACCCCAGCCTTGAAAGTAGTGCACCGAGTGATATGTGTGAAAACAACATCAACATCATCCTCAGTAGATTGAACTGAACATTGAACTAAATTTTCGTGACCGTGGGTTAAATAGTTATGGGGGATCGCCAACACAAGTGTTTGGACCGTATGGACATTCGGACGGACGGACGGACCGACGAATAAGTGCAAATATATAAGCCCCCTCCCGAGTGGGGGCATAAACACGACATCTTCTCTGAAACCGCTTGTAGGGTTTATATATATAGAAATATATAGAAGAATGACTGATTGTGTAACCTCTAGACTATGATAGCAAGCTGATACTTATAGGAGTTTGTATCATGATCGCACACTATCCATCACTAATTTCCAAATGTGTCACATTATGTGATCACAAGACTTACTGATAGGCTAAGTGTTATACGAGGGCTGTTCAAATAATACGTAGACTTTTTCGATATTCGATATCTTATAGTTACGTTGCAATGAATGGTATAATAGGGCGAGAACATATGGACAAATCTTCCTCAAACGGGTTATCGATCAGTCGCCAGATGTTTACATGGAGCGTATAGGGGGAAATTTCATTATTGTTTAATTGTAGAAATTCTATAAATTTGATCGCTTAGGTGCAAACGGTTTCTTAAAATACAATTCATTATATTTATTTTCATATTTTTATTTTAAAAGGATCTTGATCTGTTTTCAAGTTTAAATACACCATCTAGTGTCCTTATATGTTCTATATAAAATTCTTAAAATATGCCGATCATGTGTTTTTTAATTGTAAATATATCGCATATTGACGTAACTGAAGCCTTAGATGCATACGGTTCTAAATAGGTGAAACAATAATCTATATTTTGATATAGCTTGTTTTTTACTGAGACTAGGCTGTTTTACAAGCAAAGATAGCGATTTTTTTAAAGTTATTAAATTGTTGTTGTTGTTTGCGATAATCACATTAAGCAGACGACGCGGAGAAATATAGTATGTTTTTTTTTTGTATACAAACATTGACAATAAAATATTTAACAAGTATACATTTGATGTTGTAGCACTTTGATGTCATCATTTTTAAATGAGTTTTATTTCTATAATCTCCTATAACTTTTGTTAGAATGGCAAGGCTATTTTTAGTGTTTATGATGTATTATTTATGTTTGTGTTTATTGTAAACCAAGATGATATTTTAATAAAGAATACAATCAATTCTATATTTATAACAGTAAATAATTTATTAAAGTTTATTTCAGTATAATGTTCTGAAGGATAATTACTGCTGGAAAGTAATTAACGAGACTTAATTCTGCTGTAAAGTCATCGCATTTCCAACAGATTAATTGACAATTATTCTCTTGATGTCAATTATGCTAATTAACGAAACGTTCAGACTTTGTGATCACACTTTAAACATAATGATCTGCTACTTGGGATTAAGACTGTGAACATCAAAGAACATAACATAACATAACTGAACAGAACTTTATTTGCATCTCAGGCATACATAAAGTAAGAGGAAATGTAACAAAATCACAAATAATATATTATAGTGTGTGACCAAAGACAAGAAAATTGTTAATTTAGTACATTTCATTGTTGGGGGAAACAAATGCAATATTTGTAAACTATATTCCTACCGATATATTTAGCTTATATATATGTATATATGCCTATTCCACCAGATTTACGAATATATTTATGGTGGCTATTAATGAACGAAACAACGTACGTTTCAGCCTCTAATGTTCAGCGACATAATATTTAGTTCCAAATTATTTACAAGTACTTTGTGTGAGTTATATGCTTTCCCTCCGCTCTCCTAGGAATTGTTGTCTTTCGGTAGTGGATGTTTATCCTCGTTGGAGTTCCAGGATCTGCTGAATTGGTTCGGTTCTCCAGTCGAATGAACCTTTGCAGTGTCAATTCCTACACGGGCATTTAGAGCGGGTCATAACCTCTGTTCATCGCTCCACGTGAGCGCACATGCGATCTGGGCCTGCGCGAATTTCTGGGGCTAGGGCTGCGACGACGCGCAGTCTGTGGGTTGACACTAGTGGACCTATCCCGTTGAGTCGGCCATGAACTTGCAGCAATTGGTGGTGAAGGTCCACGAACCACTGCATCCTCAAATGTGTGGTTTCCGTTGCCAACGGTAGGCATGCCCTGTATATTGGCTCGCTCTATTGTCGCCGTTGTGGCTTTGATTCGAGTCGCGCTCTTGCGTAGAGGTTGATGAATGTTGGGGTGCCCCTGTGCGAACCCTACTATCTCGGTCATTTTGCGAGTTTTCACGTGTAAATAGTGACTGTGGTGTAACAAATCGGTCAGCTTGACGTGTGTTATCGAAATGTTGGTATTTGGGTTGTGTCGTTTGTTGGTTAGCTTGGATAGTCCCATATTTTCTACTCAATTTTGTCCTGACAATGATTTGCATATATTATGTCAATAAAGCCCTTTTATTGTTGAACAAACATTCACACCTTATAATACAAAACGATACGTTTGACCAGAGAATGAATAAACTGTGAACCTACTTACTTTTTGGTCATGATCACTTTCATACTATCTGCGTTAAACTTGTTAAAAAGTTTATCAAAAGAGGTTATGACCCTATCATTTCGCAACGTACTGCATGCTTGGTGGTGGACCCTTTTACAGTTTGCCACTATGCTTTCCTCTTTAATTGTACGATGACCGGACAGGTTGTGGACCCTATGATGACGCCTACCTAAAGCCCATTGGGACGGTGGCGTTTGATGTTTGTCCATGATCTTTCTTGTCATGTCCGTAATGGTTTATTCTCTTACTGCTCTGGCTTCTGTCAAGTCACTGAGTACCTTCATTGTGGCTTTCTAGGCTATTGTTTTTTTTGTATTATATTTACACGAGCATATTTGTGTTGTACTTATATTGCCTATTGATGCTGCCTTGATGGTTAGAGATTAGATCATGGCGGGTATTTCTTTATTTACACTGTCCTATTTTGATGGGTTGACAGTAGGGTTAGTGTGAGGTTTTGTGCACCATAGAACCGGTTTAAACCCCCAGTGGCCTACTTTGCCACTGACCGTTCCAAGTCGGTAGCCCTATTGTCAACCCTTTTGTGTTTGTGATATCGTTTGCATTTATTATTGCTTTTGCCTTTCTGTTTGTCTGTTTGCGTGTTTGTTTCTGTGTTTTGTGGTTGACTGTCTTCCTTGAATGCTACTTTCCCTGTCCGATCTTTTATATTACTCTACACATAGTCCCAAATTCTACTCAGTTTGGACAATTTTCCTTTTATTTTTAAAGTTATAGACGAACAGCTGTTGCATCATGGCTTCGTCGTTAAGAGCTTATCTAAAATTGACTATAAACTGCTTAATGAAGGTGAATATTTACTCGTAAGACATGTGTTGCTAAGACTATTATTCTTACGTTGAGAGAACAGATTTGGCGAAGAAAGAGTAAAGAAAATAAGTGTGCTCTAGTTCTGTTTCCTATTTGACTTGAGAAAATCTAAGTTTTGCATTAAGTCACTCTATAAATGTCGGTTCTAAACTAACTTGGTCAAATTCGTGTAGTCTCAAAAAGCTGATATGAACAACAGTATAGTTTTTAAATGGTTGTGCACGCATGTTTGAGAAAAATATGAAGCTACTTGAAACAAATTCTATGCGTTATATTACTTAAGGGTATCGATTAATTTGGAAGTACGATATCCGATATTATCTTCTATTATACATCGAGAGTTGAACGTGAATATATGTTAAGTGACATGTTTTCCAAACGTGACATTGTATCAAAAATATATGCCTTATATAATGCATATTTACTACGAAAATTAACAGTTGTAGACAAAAACAAATATTTAAACGGGAAACTATTCCACATGTCGATCTGTAATTATTAACACAGACCTTGTAGTTGGATCTGTTATTTAAGCCCGTCATTATTAGTTATTGGGTTTGTTACTGACCCCCTACAGAAATATGTGGGGTCAGTAAGATTTATAGGGGTCGAGGCAATAGCCGTGTCCCCCGATGTATCTGACTGACCCCACATATTTCTGTAGGGGGTCAGTAACAAACCCAATAACTGATTTATTGCATCGAGCACTTTTTTAAGGCAAACACCGATATTTAACCCATATTAATGGAGCGTCAACGTCATTGAGGCGTTCGCACAATTTGACGTCATGACGTTGACGTCACGACTGGTACAATTTAAAAACATTATTAATTTACTGATTATGTTAGTTACTAACGCCTTAACAATGATTTAAGCTTTGAATCAAAATTGTAGTCCATATTGTTTTAGTGACCCTCTATGAAATCTACTGACCCACTATAGAATAATAGAGGGTCACCATGTGACCGCTCTAATCCAATGAAATTCCTTGGATTTTGTGCGAGGTGCAATAAAAAAGTATGTGTCTTGATTGCAAATAGTTTTCAATGCGCAATTAAAAAATAACAGACTTAATAACAAATATACAGTACACTGTGAAATGATATCTATTTCGTGACAAAGTGCGTACATTTGACAAAATGTTGCTGCCTTTAAATCAATATATCATGAAGAGTTGTATGCATAAATGTTTAATTCATGCAAACACCAATTACACATGTATTTCTCTGTACAAAGATGGTATTTTCCTTTCTTTAACGTTTTAGGCAAAACAGGAGTCAGAACGAAACTTTTGCTATATCAAAAAAGATGGTATTTATAACTTTTAAACAGCTTATAATAGAATTTCTCACTATTATAATGCCATTTAAATAAAAATACACTTTAAAAAAACTATTCTCCGTTATAACGTATTAAAAGCTTGTTTATCATAACGTATTTCATGTAAATATTAAACTGATTTTTTAAAAATGTGTTTTGCTTAAATTTACTAAAGTGCATTAATAGTTTCCCATCTATACACATCTACGGAGCAGTCCAAAATATGACGTCTTTATTTCATAACTACATTTCGGGAATGGCTAAATAAAAGATAAATCGTCGGCAAAATTACATAAAACTAAAGTAGCATTGTCACTGGTATTCGAAAATTACAATTATGACATTTTATGAATAATAAACAAGGATAACTATGATCAATATAAATAATTAGACGAACACTTTCTTGCTTTTATGTTGAAATTGACGATGTCAGAAAAAATCACGGAGCACTAAAATGTTATTAAATAATACGAACTTTTAATAAACAACAAAAAAAATATGCAAAAATGATATACACAAACATAAATTTTTAAAATCTTACATATTTTCTCCAAAATATATACGTTAATAAATTAGGAATACCGATATATGTTCAATAAACATGTCTTTTAAAAAGATTATGCTATTCTTTTTCTAAATATTTTGAATATTTATTCTGAACTCGATCAAATTCGTATGTTCTTTTTCCGAAGCTGTGATATACTTATAAAACATGATTATCCAACAATGATGTAATATATTTATTTCATGCAAACCATGAATAGTATAAGAATGTAATTAAATAACAACTGCGCTTGTTATTGCTAGCATTTTTAATCATTTATAACGTTAGGTTGTTGTTGGTTTTCACGGCGACGCCATAGCACACGAATGACGTGCTCTGTGGCGGCTACAGTGGGGTTGTTAAAACTCGTATTTCTTGAAATTCGTTTCATATAGTTTTATAATAGTTACTGATATGAAAGGGAAAATATAAACCTTTATTGCCATATAATTTAATTTACTTGATTTATAAAAGTGTAAAAACTAGTAAAACTGTCAACGTAATATTTGAACGGCCCTCGTATTTGTATAGCCCCTATAAATACTGCCTTGATTGTTATAGAATATAACCTGGCGGGTATAACTTTATTTAAACTTTCCCGTTTTATTGGTATGATAGTAGGATAATAGTGAGGTTTGGTGCACCTTACAACCAAGAAGGTAAACCTATTGTCAACTAATTATTGTTTGTTTCTATGCTTGTATTTGGTTTACTGCGGTCCTTGACAGCAACATTGCCTGTTCGACTTTTATATCTAATTTTACTATCCTATTCAATATTGAACATAATAACAGTTCACCTTAAATAAATGTTCTGTTTATTCAATTATTAAACACATTTAGTATATCATATCTGGAAATGAATATGATCCATTGGGTAACATTAACAATACGGAAAAGAAGTGATTTTCAATTATTTGAAGTGACATACGGATTTCCATAATAAAAAATGTCCTTTAATGTCTCGGTTAGGAAGAACGCAGACAGAAAACCTATCGCCACGACGATAACAGTTTGCTTGTATTTGTCTCAAAGGATAATGTTTAAATCTGTTTATGTCTGGTATTTCTTTTTTAAATTATGATGCTGATGGACTGCAATATTGTCATCAAACGACCTGTCAATTTGCAATGCATCTATTTCGCTAGCAGATAGCGTTTCAGGCTGAGGATAGGATAACATACCACACCCAAAATAGGCTGGTTGAAGGAACAGATGACAGTTGCTAGGGTGATTTATATGAAGGGAATTGTTGCCCACCACAGAGAGTAAATGCCTATACAAAACACCGTCTCTTTGTTCCGAACAACGTCTCCTTTCTCGGAAGTCACACAGAAATCTAGCTCACAGAGTGGATCATTTGTTTGCAAAACACAATATGAGGTTTATCGAACAACTGAGATTTGTGGAGAGTGTATACGGTAGTAGTGCCATCTATGAAGATGTTAACGGAGTTACCACATGTTGAAACATCGTACCAAATGAATTGGTGTTCATCGGCAGGAGGCTTTGAGGACATTGGTCTTATAATTTATCACTTTACACGGTATGCTTTGGGCATACATATATATACTCAAGTGATATGAAAACGCACCACGGGAATTTCCGCTATATATTGTATGTACAATATGCTGCATTTAATCGAATGGTTCATGGCTACGTAAGACCTTTCCTTTTGGAAAAAATACTAAAACAACAAATAATACAGCAAATAATATTCCTTCAATGTTTCATTATTCACAGAGTACGGGTTTGGCTCAATCATGTGAGCAAACTTAGGATGCAACTTTTTGCAAACTATTTACGTTAAATACAGTACTGAACTAGCTCAATTTTTCGAAGAGCTACTTCAACATTTATGAAGTTCTTGTTACAAAGTGTAGTGTGATTAAAACGTCTGCAACATCACAGTTGTGTCCTTTCTCTAGTTAACTGCAACTTTCTTTTTAAAAAACATCTTGGGATTTCTTTGGAATATTATGTGCAATTAAGTGTGCAGTATATACAATATATAGCGGAAATTCCCGTGTTGCGTTTTCATATCACTTTAGTGAATACCAACAGCACAAACTATCACGAAATTGATCTGTATGATGATCTCTTGGATACTAATAACTGTCCAGAAAACAGAGTGGGAATCTTTCGTTATCACCTATGGTACGAACGCGTACATCGACACAATTTTCATGTTTTGCTGCCTTTTTTACCTTTCAGTGGATGTTTTAAGTGTGAAACGAGTGCAAGGGCATCGACCAATGTCGATGTTGTATTTTGTTGGCTTCACGTCCGTCCCGTGTCATTTTAGTTCATTCACTACGACAAACCGCAAGGCTTTGCCTCGAACTACAACTTCCACAAAGCCTCAAACAGAATCCACTTCAGACACGGGACGTTCCGATTTCGATGCCGAGAGTAACATAGCTCCTGTCTATAGGAGACGATCCTGACGAACCAGATGCTAGTCCACCGCGCGAGGGTGCAGAAGCAGAACCGCTATTAATACATGCAGAACTACTACTGATTTCCAGGAAATAGACATTACACCAATTAATATATTTGCAACATTAGTTTGCATCATACTTTCATATATTTGTATGTTGTTAAAGAGATATTCAACTCGGACACGTTTTTTCCCCAGATTTTGCGGTTTCCTCCTTACATTAAAGTTAGTATAAAAATCGTTTAGCTAGCAATGCCATCATTGCAATAGTATGCGATTTGCATAATTTGCATAGCGTGGTTCGTAATCTATGTAAATAAAATATATTCCTTATGAACTATTGGTATTGTAATTACAAAATATAATCCTTATGAACTATTGGTAATGTAATTACAAAATATAATCCTTATGAACTATTGGTAATGTAATTACAAAATATAATCCTTATGAACTATTGGTAATGTAATTGCAAAATATATTCCTTATGAACTATTGGTAATGTAATTACAAAATATAATCCTTATGAACTATTGGTAATGTAATTACAAAATATAATCCTTATGAACTATTGGTAATGTAATTACAAAATATAATCCTTATGAACTACTGGTAATGTAATTACAAAATATAATCCTTATGAACTATTGGTAATGTAATTACAAAATATATTCCTTATGAACTATTGGTAATGTAATTACCTTCACGATTAACCTAAAGCAATACTGCCTATTACATTATTACAGTATGTTCTGTCTGTAATTAATTTACAATATTTCACAATCCTGGGACAAATTCAAAGACTATCTGGCATCAGAAAAACTAAATAAGCGTTGCAAACATGTGGTTAAATATAACACATACGTCTTTAATCACCATTCTGATCATACTAACATTACGCCTTGTCCATCAACACTCGCACAATAAAGCACTTTATGTTATTACTGAACTGTCTCGCCAAGCACTACTTGTATTCAATATAACAGCCAACATAAAACACACACTGTGGTTAGTCTATTGTAATAAGCCGTTGGTGTCATTGATCAATATATTCATAATTGATGAAACCGATTTAGTGTTATATAAGTTACGTAGTCAAATTACGACAGCCTGTGTTATAATGCATTATATGACCAGTGATAAGGATGTTGCATATCATATGCAGTGTTATCCTTCCTTTAAATGCCATTTACCAGTATGCCATATATGGTAATTTAGAACTGTGATATCATACTTCTCAAAATGGTGGCTTCCATATCCATTTTAGAACAACCTTCAAATGGTCATATCTTCATTATTCATGATCCAGTTTTAAAACTTCGTAATTAATCTGTTAGTAAATCTGTTTCCAAGTTTTTCAGAACTCTCAATAATAATATTGTTTGGCTGTGTCACTACAGTTAAGGCAAGGCAACTTACAAAGATTGTAAAAGTTATACATAGTATCTGAAATATAACTAATAGATAATAGCTTAAGATTGACGGTACATTCATCAAACGAATATTCGCGTTGCATGTTTTGTGTTATGTTCAGAGTAAATGACAAACACATTAATTCTGGATACAGAATGTAGATTTATCAAAAAAAAAAAAAAAAAATAAAAAAATAAAGGAATGATTTTCACAGAAAGGAAAAACGGTGGTTGTAGAACCGGGTGTGAACAACTCCGCTATATACTATACTTCTGTCTGGGTAAAGAGAAACCATCAACGGCGAATGTATATATTGTTTCTCAAGTATGTCTGCAATTTATGACAGAAATTTTAAACAAATTTTATCCTATCTATCCAAATATCAATAGTAGCCATTCGATTACCAGTCAGACCACTCTTGAAATTTCATGAAATTAGCATATGGGGGCAGAGGAGTAACAGAGCGGAAAACGTTTTTCATGATCGGTCCCGGTGCCTTTGCCCTTTGATATATTACGCTCAAAATAAATAGGGTTCATGTACTTACCACAGGCAATAAACCCCATGACATTTCAAAATATTTGCTTCAGAAGGAAAGAATTACAGTCGGAATAGGATTGTCATGATCGGGTCACGGTTAACTTGAACTTTACTCTATTGACATCAGAATCAGTAAGGTTCGACCTCTTAACACAGGCAGGCCGACCACTACCATTGAAACTTGTTTGGTACAACCTATACCCTGATTGTAACCCAACGGCCTTTTTCGCCACTGACCGTTCCAAGGCGGTAGCCGTATTGTCCACCCTTTTATGTTTGCGGTGTCATATCTTCCTTTTATTTGTCTTTGAAGTTGTTGCGGCTCAGACTGTGATAAGCCATTAAACAGCCTGCATTTATTCAGACTCCTGGAGATCGGATATTGAAACAATATGAAAGGTAAGAGGTGAGTGTTATGTTTGTTTGGCTAAAACAAGCTAAACTATCATTAAATCACACAGTTCGTTACTGTATTGTTTGAAGAAGGACTACAATATAATAATTTAGCCATTGTAATGAACTTGGTAGAAGTATTTGGCAACATAGAAACAATGTGTTTATTTAAAGGTCGTTTAATACATGTTTATAGAACGAACCATCATATTTGCAAACTTATTATATGTTTTCACACATATTTGCATCTCATGTTCCAACGCTATTTTTTCTCAAAATGTCCAGCCACATTGTTCACTCTTCCCACATTTTGCTTCTAAACTGTTTCTATCATGTGGTGATGACTTCCAGTATGATACTGCTCGAATTCTTCCATAATGTGTTTATGACTTGTTCCACAATATTTGTGAAATATTTCCATTAAGTGTTTATCGCATTTTTATTTTCTATTACCTAAATATTTCCACCCTGTATTCATTCTCTTACAGGGGCCGCAGTGGCCCAGTGGATGGCCTAGTGAATGGCGCAAACGCATCTGACAATGTTGATAGCAGATATATGCTTGTTCAGAGGCATACAGCTAAATCCCTTTTTATATTGTAATATTTGGCATCACCAGAACCTACAAATTTATTAGGGAATATCTTAAGCATGTCATTAAAAGACTTCACTAAATAAGACTTTGTGCGATGACTGGACAACCACTTGGGACTCTATGATTGCACCTAATGAAACCCCGACCAAGCATGAGCTTTCGTCCCTCGAGTTTTCAGGTCGTACCCTAGATTGGTTTTCTCTTTGGCTGCAACTGCTGTGGCTTTTCAGTACAGTCTTCATCACCCTTTCTGTTGTATTTTGTCTTTTTCATTGTAAAATTAATTCAATGTTGCTCCTTGTTTGTAGTACAGTGTGGACCTACGAACCACGTAATAAACAAGAACAAAGCATCGTAAATGATACTCAGTTATGGCAAACAAACGTAATGGTTATTATTAATACTTTATAAACTGTTTAAGAACTGGTTGAAAGTGATAAACTATTGCTTAAAATATTCGAAACATAGTTTGCGAGAAAATATAAACACTTTATGGAAATATGTGTTTATCATCGTGTAGGAATAGATCAACAGTTGAAATACACATTCGAAACACGTTGCGTGAGAAATAATGAACACGGGTGTGAAATATTCGAGAAACATTGATGGATAAACACTTTATGGAAATATATAAGGAAAGTTCAGTGGGAAGTGAACAATTATCCAGAAATAATTGCACACATGTTGGAAATATTCGAGAGAAAATCGTGTTTGAAGTAATTCACACTTTGTTTAAAGATATTAGGAACACCATTTGGGGATTAATAAATACGTGCTGGACATCTTAGAGAAACATTATTATTATTATTGGAAGTTATGAACACTTGGGGTGTTAACATTGTGTTAAACATGTGACTAAACGTTTTAAAGGAACAGCATAGGAATTTGAGTGTTAAAACCGCTTGTCAAACCTAAAGATTAATTTCCAAAAACATCGTGTTGGAAGTAATAAACACGCTTAAAATGTTTGAGTAACAGCGTATGACAAGTGATAAACAATGTATGCAAGTAATTAATACACATTGTTTGCGAAGCGATAATCACTTAATTTAAATGTTCGATAAACATTCTGTTGGAGGCAATTAACTGTTGTTGTAAATATTTGAAATACACAGTGCTACAATAAACATTTTAAGAAACTAGAAGTGTCGCCCATCGGGACCAATGAGGTATACCGGTAAAGACTCATCAGTGTGACTACGAATATTGAAGATTAATATGGTGGACACAGGTTTTCATAATCGGGTCATGATGACCTTGACAGTGATCCAGAATTATATAGCAAGCATCCTCTTACCACTGTCAGTATACATGTAAAGTGTATGTGTGGATATGTCTTGAATAGTAATAGAACGGAAAATATGTTTGTTATCCGCTCATGGTGACCTTTGCATTGACCATATAGACCCCAACATATGTATAGGTCATCCTCTTACCATCGACAGTATTCTTCTATATAGTTATAGAGCAGACATGTTTTTCCATTATCAGTTCATGTTGACCTTGAAATTGACCCTATTGACCCCAACATGTATAGTGTTTCTCTTGTCACAAATGTAATTATTATTTGTGATCCCGATATTGTTTTGTCAAAAAACAAATGAAAAGAGCACATCAAAAAACGAGAAGATTACAGATAGTAAGAGACAGGACAAGACTTTGCAGTTGAAGTATTTTGAATCACATTACGCTTAGTAACAAGAAATTCATAAATGTTGAAGACAATTTGAATATTTGAACTATTTCAGTCTGTATGTAAAGTAAACAAACATTTTACATCCAACTAAGTTTGCTCACATGCTAAACGCGTATTTTGTCACTAATAAAACGTTCAAGGGATAACATACCTGAGTTTTCCCTCTTTCCTTAAATATAGTAATCACATTTTTAAATGAGACACAATTCCCAATTTTATCTTTGCTATTAACTGACGAGCTTCAACAGGGATGCCAACATTCCTCGGGTAACAATATCTCACGAGTAGAAAGTTGGTGATAATGGCTAAACACACTGAATGTTACAAGGGAACAGTTCTTTCCCAAATATCTGGAAATGACGGAAGTAATGCAGCTGTCTATGAAGTGTTATACCATGGTGATGACGAGCCCTATGAGATATATAAAGTAATATTCGAAACACGACTGGACTCGACTTTGTGTTACCATCGTGTTGTATGTAGTTTTTCGGATGAAAAATGCAGGCGCTATCGGTTAACTCAGCTCAGATGTTGGAAAAGGTTGTACAGTAAACCTATGGGAAAATAAACTGTGAGGACTTATTCACCATCCGCCCGAATACACTTGTTGTGACTTTCTATCCACTTGTGGTAATGTCCATGTACCATTCCTTTTCAAATATTGAAATTGTGGAGCGCTGTGGTCTAGTGGTAGAGCGGTGGACCCATGATCCAAAAGTCGTGGGTTCGATTCCCGCCATTGCCATATGCGTTGTGTCCCTGATCAAGACACTTTATCTGCATTTGCTTAGTACTTGTTCTACCCAGGAAGACATCGAGAGTGATTCAAATAAGTTCATAGAGCTTTCGCTACAACCGCTGTAAAATAAATAAGTTTAAACTAAATATAGAAATAAATTTCCTCACTGTCATTCGCAGTTCACCTAGTTTTGCCAATTTCCGAATAAAGGAGTCCAGCTTTCAGAGTCGGATATATGGCGAAATCCACGGAGTAAGGTAGGGGGAATAAAGAGCGTGAGCTAGAAGCTGGAATCCGAGAAAATGTATGGTCATTAGGGTGTCATGTCAACGGTGTGGAGGATCATTATCCTGTTGAAACACATCTTCTACATTCATTTACGGGCACTTATTTCTTATAGCATGCACAAGATCTCTGCGTATAACCTGAAAATGAGGACCCTTTAGTATGAATTACATTACTACGCTATTCGAAGGTAGAAACTTTATTTGAAACTATAATTAAAAGTGTTTCCAGGTCGTGCACTCTTTGTTTTCAACTCGGGATCGTAGAAATGGATCCATGTTTCTTCCGAGGTAATACTCTTCAAGAACAGGTCCCCTTCTCGTTTCCAGAGAATGAAAAATGCCAGCGAAGTCTGCACTCTTCAATCTTAATCGTGTTCACGTGAAGCTTTGGGATCATCCATCGAGTGCTAACGGTACTCTTGTTTAAGTTTGAGATGATGATGGCATGGGCAGCTCCATGACTTATTCCGGCTACACTAGCGAATTCCGGTACACCTTTCCTTGGTCCGTCGCGAGGGAGTCTTTCACATTTTGTGTTAACATCGGTCCATGTTTTGGCCTGCCTGTGCACATATCATCATATGTCGATTCACGACCTTCGTAAATCGTTAGTGCCACCTAAATATCAGTACCCTGGAACACTTCTTGGTTTGCTTACCGTTTGATATCATTTTCCAAGTGTCCGTAAACACCAACCTTCGCACAAAATGTCGGAGCTCCGGCCGTTCAAGAGACATGATTTTTTTAATGCAACGAAATATTATACC